>PVIR01006063.1:24718-68524 GCA_004026965.1 Petromus typicus
ACATAACAATACTGGGTGTGGAGACCCACACCCAGCAGCAACCAGTACCACATACCACAGTGCCGGGTGTGGTGGCTCACGCCTGTAATCCCAGCACTCGGGAGGCAGAGGCAGGAGGATTGTGATGTGAGTTTGAGGCTGAGCTCAGGGCCAGCCTGAACCACAAAAGCGAGACCCTGTCTCAAAAAAAAAAAAAAAATTTAACAGAACAAGCATGTACATATATAAAGCTATGTGAAATTTAATATACAGATAAATTATAAAGCATCCACAAGAAGAAATCACTTGAAGCCTAAGACACACCATAGTGATAAAGAGATTTAAAAAATAAATTTTTATGCCATAAAGTTTATTTTTGTACCTAATCCCATTGTCTTATAATGATCTAAACAAATGAGCAGTCACAGCCTGTAACTGACACTAACTCTATTCCGCTGGCAAAAATTCTACCACTTCTACAATTTAGCAACTCTGTGTAACATGCTTCTCATTTTTTACCAAAAGCCTTATCAGCATAGCTAAAATAGAGTTATTTCCACTGTGATAAAATCAAACTAATCAGCACAGCGACCTCTCTCTGATTACAATTACAGTTTCCTCCCCGTCGCCCAGTGAGATTGTCCATTTTGATCACCAACTGCCTCCTGCATCTCCTCCAAATAGCAGTGAATGATAAACGATTAGGAACCTCATGAGAGGCAAATCATCATTTCCCCTACAAGTTGTATACAGCATAAAATATGTGTTGAAAAGGTTACGTCAGTTTTGAAAGCATCAGTAAATTAATAAAAGTGTAAAAACTAAGCCTCACAACCACCACTTGCACCTCTAGCACTGGCTTGTCAAATAGGGTCATATTATAAAAGCACATTGAAAACTACAAAGTCAAAAATAATAGATTTCCAGGTATAACATCTTCTTCATAATTATCAGTATTCTTCATAATTGCACCTTCAGGGTAGAGACTTGGCCTGGGTTTTCTTTGGGCCTCTCTTACTACACTAGGCCTCATGTTACAGGGCAGGAGATGGTAATGGCTAGAAGGACCTAGTCCAAGCCAGGTGTGGTAACACAAACCTGGAATCCCAGCTACTCCAGCTCAGGGTGAAGGATCACAAGTTTGAACCTACATGGGGCAACTTGGTGAGACTGTCTCAGAATTAATTAAATGGTCTAGAGAGACAGCTTGGTGGTAGAACATTTCCGTAGCACGTGTCAGGCCCTGACTTCAATCGCTAGGACCATGAAAGGAGAATAAACCTAGTCCAGTCTAATAAGCATGACTCATATTGTCTGCTCATATTTCTCCAATATCATAGGGGACTCATCATTACAAGCTAATTTTAAATTCTTTTTTAAAAAAATCATACTGAGATAGTTTCTGTAGTGTCCACCTCACCACTTCTCAGTACCCACCAAAAAATCTCCTAGACTTACATCCAAAAACACTTTGAGGCCTCCTCTGACACATCTGTCTTTCTGTCTTTCTTTTTCTCTCCTTACTTTTTCTCTTACTATTCTAGGTCATAGCACCCCATTCTTTTCTCCAGCATAATCCGTTTTTGGCAAAAGAATGAGCCTGGAATGTAATCTAGCAAAGACACAATATGTACCATGGACAAAGAGATGTTCAATTCTAGAAATATTTCTTCATTAAGGACTTGACTCCATCACTTTACAAATGCTTACTAAATTTTCTTAATTGGATGAATGACTAAAAAGTAAAAGGAGACAGCAAGTTATGATATGGAAGAAAAAATTCTGGTCCAAATTGGAAAATCCATGCCTCCATCAGAACCCTTAACCATTCTGGCTTAGTTTTACAGGGATAAAATATATAAAATGATTTGAAAATATACTTTTTTGTCTGCGGCCATACCACCCTGAACGCGCCCGATCTCGTCTGAAAATATACTTTTTGCTGATCTAATAAAATATATGAGTGAAAGATATTAATAGTTTTATATCTTTTTGACATCAAAGAAATCTACATGATGGTTCTTAAATCACCAAAATTTTAATCAGAATTCATCAAAGCAAATAACCTAATTTCTTAGGGGATTAATGTATTTTTTGGCACAAATCATTAGTCATAAAATACAGCAAACGTCATTAATTTATGCCCTCTTAATTCAGAAGTCCTCATAGGACTGGCAATAATGTATAATACCATGGCAACGTATAACTTTCTGACTAGAGATGTTTATGTGTAACACAAACTACTTGGAATAACTCTTCAACTAGCCAGGCATGTGTATTTTTAGAAAGTTGTCCTAACCAGTTAAGTCTCTGCTTATTTGTGTTTCAAGTGAACTAAATTGTGTACTCAATCCATTTTATCATATTATTATTCTGCAATTCTTCAGGGAACAGAAAGATGATTTCCTCACTTTTGCTTTTTCATTAGTAGTATTTCTGGAAAAAAAATTATTTTAGTCTGCATGGTTTTTTTTTAAGTTAAACTTTATGAATAACCTTGAAAGATTGATATGAGTTCCCTAAAATTAGGTAACTGTTTTTGTGAGCATTTTTTCTTAATGAAAATTCATCGTTTTCATCTGATCTCGAAAACCTTTATGTACCCCTGAAAAATAAATGAGGCCAAGAACCACTTACTTCAGTAATGAAGTAATTTCAAGGAACTCTTATTAGCTTATGAAAACAGGAGCACAAAATGTTACTTAGTAACCCTACGAGGTTCCGGAACTTTGGGAACCCCATGTTAATGAACATGCTCTCAAGGAAGTAAGGAAGAGGATGTCTACAAGTTTATCACAAAGAAGACCACAGAAGAGTGGTTATCTTCTTATCTGAATTCAAACTCCAGAACTCTAAGAGACAGTCAGCAGATTAAACCTTTTAGTCAAGAAATAGAGGAAGCCCAAAGTAAGAAAGATTCTTACCCAAAGGGGCAAAACTGACACCAGCTGCCTTATCATACAGTTTCTCCCAAAACACTACATGATTCCACTGGGGAAAACACACAGCCTAACTGGGAAATGCAAGTGCACACGTCAACCAGATTGCAGTTCCTTTCTTTTAACTGGAATTCAGCAGTTAATGATCTCCTCTTTCATTCAAAAGAAACATCTCACACATAATCTGTGGGTGTTGCCTGATTTATAAACATGAGCAAACCAAACAGTAGCATGTCTCATATCTAAGTTGAATTTAAATTATTTGTCTTTATCAGATCTATAAAAGATATCAGTATTGGACAGTTGATTTTACGATGCAAGCTTAATTTGTTTTTAATAATGCTTGTTTATTTGCCTTAACTGACAATTATGGGTCAGTTTATTAGTATTTTTTAAAATAGCGTGTAAAATTGAATGTATGTGACTTCATTCCTATATTCTTCTGGTAATTGTCTTTTAAAAGCCTAATAACATTTGCATTTATTTTATCATTTTTACAGGAGCATTGTTTTAAACCCAGCCTATTTCCGAAACCACCTTCGTCAAGCAACAGTGTTTAGATGTCTGGAGAGATATTCAGAAGCTGCCAGGTATGTTTATAATAACTTTGTGAAGATTTATTTAAACTTAAATTAATTTTATTCCCAGATTCTGGTAATAGCATAAGAGAACTTTCCATTTCTCTCACGGAATATAATTGTACTCAAATTATTGTCTTATAAATGTCAAACCAACAATTATTGACTATCTTTTTCTTAATTAAAGTGATTCCATGTTCATAGCTCTTCATAAAATTCAAATTTTCCAGCCACAAGGTCACTGTCAATGATGGGAAAGTTTCCATAGATATTAGAAATGAACTTGACCTCCTACTCTTGAGAATGTTCCTGGTTCAGACTGTAGTGATACAATTCTGTGACTCTTGAGTTTTGGAGATGAAATCTAATCATACAGAAATGGTCCCAGAAGCTCATTTCTGAAAGAGATATTATCAGTTAGACATCAAGCATTGTTAGAGAAGCCTCGCAGTATTGCCTTTTGGACACCAACATGTTTAAAAAGAAATCTAACACCATTTATTCCAGAACCTAACCTAGTGGCAAAGAATGATAATGAGCATCTTATACCATCCTCAGTACTACTGAGAACAAGCGACTCTTGTTTCAATCCCAGGGTCAGCATCCTTAGGCCAGACTCCTTTTCCTTTTGATAAATCTCTCAAATAATTCCTAATCTCCCTATCGCCTGCTCCATTTTACCACTCTAGGAATTTAGTGAGAAAATATAGGTAGTGTCTAGATTTACTCTGAACACAAATCCTAATTATAAATCTACAGTAATAGGAACAGGGCATCTAGGCTGCAGGTGGCTAGTGTCTTTGAACATTTATAAATGATATTGTTTTTGAGGTTGGAGGCAAGAGTATAAGTGGAGAATTAAAAATTGGCACTACAAGGCTCACAAGAATTACCTGGTGTGAGATGGTTCCAGGAATTCTTTTAATTCAAATGACAGACACAAAAGGCAGAGTTAATTCCAACTTTCTCTTTTCAAATAGCACATCTTGTTACATATGAGTTAGAGGTCCACTCTGAAAATTTTGAAAACATCTTTTCCACTCAGTGTTTTGCATTCCACTCTATTGTGTTTCCACTCTATTTCTTGAGTGTATTTTACCAGGTATCCTAGCCTATGTCTTCCTTCTGCTTTTCAGGGTTGATTTGTTATGTTTTATTTGTGTTGTGTTGTGTTGTGTTTCTTGCAGAACCAGGGATTGAACTCGGGACTTTGTACTTGTTGGGCAGGCACAGAACCATGGAGTTACATCCCAGGCTCCCTATGGCTTATTTTGGTCCATACACTTTTCTTAACTGTATATTAGAGGAAAATTGAGAGCTGATTATAAGCATCTTTCTGCCCCACACTGCAAAAAGACAGTTTATATAAAGGTCACTAACTATAAATGAATTATCAAAGTTTAGACAAATGAATAATAGTGTTATCTGCAACACAGAATTCCATAAAAGCTTGTTTACTAACATTTCTTGAACCTAATCACAAAGATCAGTGGAAGCCTAGATATAACTTCAGACCTAAACTGCAACTAGTAGAAAAACGTCATGTGGTGTTCTTGTACAGTCGCTAAAGAGCAGATGGTTAAATATTTAGAGAATTGAAGGCATCCAGTTATTAAACTGTAGGAGAATGTGTGTATAAATTATAAATAACTATGGACTGGGAATTTAGTTCAGTGGTTATGATGCCTGTCTTGCAAGTGCAAGGACCCAGGATCATCCCCGGTAACAACATGTAATACTGAGTGTGGTAACTCATGCCCACAGCAATCAGTATCACATATCACAGTGCCAATTGTGGCAGCTCACATCTATAATCCCAGCACTTGGGAGGCAGAGGCAGGAGGATACTGAGTTCAGGACCAGCCTGAACTACAAAGTGAGACCTTGTCTGAAATAAAAAAAAAAAAGAATATATAAATAACTTGGTAAAAAATAAGAAATAAATTATACCAAGAAAGTTTGTAAATTGGCAAATGCTATAATTTCTGAATTTTTTGTTTTGTTTTGTTTTTACAAAAGGTAGGTACCAGCAAACCATTGGCTATAACTGTTTCAACTTTCTGAGCCAAAATATGACAAAAATTACTTATGGCCCTAAAACAAACTGTTGTCCTCTGGAGGTTGTTGAGGTAACAGATCTCAGCTCAAGGCTGAGAAAGTGAGGTCGCAGAGTCACCACGGAGACTCCAGAGAAGGATTCTAGGAACACTTCCATTTTTTTTTAAATTGAAATCTTATTAGTCAATGCACACACTTACAAAGCAAACGGCAGAGGGAGTAACCATACAGGTCGGTGGCTGCTGAACCATTCAGAGGTGGGTGGTTTTACCGGTACGCTCTGGATTGGTCATATGGTTTTGGCGGAGAGAGAAAGAGTCAGAACCAAGCGGTCAGGCTTGAACTTCAGATGGCCTTACGCTACTTTGTACTCACCAAGATGGTTCTGCTGGTGCCTCTATTATTCTCTATGTGTGCTAGGAGACATGTAGTGTGCTTCACCCAGCCAAGCCTGGATTTCACCTTTATAAACAAATACTAAGATCAGGAATAAGACCAGGATGCCCTCTCTCACCACTTCTGTTCAATATAGTTCTTGAAATATTAGCCATAGCAATTAGGCAAGAGAAAGAAATAACAGGAATAAAGATAGGAAAAGAAGAAGTTAAATTGTCATTATTTGCTGATGACATGATACTCTATCTAGAGAATCCTAAAAACTCAATTAAAAAACTCCTGGACTTAATTGCCAAATTTAACCACGTAGCTGGTTACAAGGTCAATGTTCAAAAATTAATAGCCTTTGTATACACAAACAATAGACCCATTGAGATAGAAATTGGGGAGTCAATCCCTTTCACAATAGCACCCCAAAAATAAAATATCTAGGAATCAATCTAACAAAGGAGGTGAAAGACCTCTACTATGAAAACTATAGCACTCTAAAAAAGGAGATAGAAGATGATATCCAAAAATGGAAAGACATACCTTGCTCCTGGGTAGGAAGAACCAATATTGTCAAAATGGCTATACTCCCAAAACTACTGTACAGATTCAATGCAATCCTGATTGAAATTCCAACAGTATATTTCACAGAGCTAGAGAAAAAATCCAAACTTTTTATCTGGAACCACAAAAGACCTAGAATAGTAAAAGCAATTCTAAGCAACAGGGACATGGTGGGGGGTATTTACATTTATAGTATAGTTTACAACCTGAAACTATACTATAATGCCACCATGATAAAAACTGCATGGTACTGGCAAAGCAACAGACCTGAGGATCAGTGGAGTAGACTAGAAGATCCAAAAACTACTCCAGATACACTGAGCCACCTTATCTTTGACAAAGGAGCCAGAATTCCTCAATGGAGGAAAGATAGCCTCTTTAACAAATGTTGCTGGAAAAACTGGGCTTTAACTTGCCAAAGACTAAAACTAGATCTAACTCGTTCACCATGTACCAAGCTAAAATCAAAGTGGATAAGAGACCTAAATATTAAAACAGACACTCTAAACCTACTGCAAAACAGGTTAGGTAAAACTCTTGAAGACATTGGCTTAGGAAAAGTCTTCTTGAACAAAACCTCTATAGCACAAGAATTGGCAGAAGAAATCAACAAATGGGACCTCATTCTTTTAAAAAGCTTCTGCACAGCAAAGAAAACCACCAACAGAGCAAAAAGGCAACCAACAATGTAGGAAAAAAATCATTACCAGCTGTTCCTCAGACAAAGGGTTACTATCTAGAATGTATAAAGAGCTAAAAAAAAATCAGCCCACCCAAATTTAAAGACCCAATTCATAAATGGGCATCTGAAATGAACATATATTTTTCAGAGGAAGAAGTAAGAACAGCTAAGAAGCATATGAAGAAATGTTCAACACTAGTCATTCAAGAGATGCAGATGAAAACAACATTGAGATTTCATCTCACTCTACATAGAATGGCTGTCATTTCAGAATTAGCCAGCAACAAATGTTGGCAAGGCTGCAGAGAAGAAGGAACCCTTCTCCACTGTTGGTGGGACTGTAGACTCGTACAACCCCTGTGGAAATCAGTTTGGAGATTCCTCAAAAAGCTAGGATTGGAGGTCCCATTTAACCTGGCCATCTGCCATAAAAAATGATAAGTTTGAATCATTTATACTTAAATGGACATACCTTGAGGATATCCTTATAAGTGAAATAAATAGGTCACAGATAGGTAAATATCATATTTTTTCTCTGGTATGAAAAAATAAAGATACAAATGAGTTCTAGAATTGTATATTATATATTGTGAAATAGAAAATACTCAAAGTGAAATAGGGTGAAGGGGGAAAAATAACGAGAGTATAACAAAAAAATGGAAACAAATTTTATGTATATAAGGGAGGTGGTAGGGTGGGTAGGACTATGGGAAAAAAGGAGAATTAAGTTGTGTCTTATACTGGTACAAATCCCCATTGTGGAATGCAATCATGATGTGTATATGTAATGTACCAATAAAGATTTCAATTAAAAAATTAAATTTAAAAAAAAGAAATTGAAAATTAGGAATATGTTGGTATTTGCCACATAAAATTGACATTGGTTATCTATTATTCTTGACCTATATCTCCTTATAGTAAACTGGATTCATCTTTAAGTATCTGTTGTTGACTGACTTTGCAATGTTTCTTAAGAAACTCCCTGGGTAATTGTTAGCTATATCACTGGTGGGGACTCCAACAGAGAAGTAGATAAATTACTGCCAGATACAAGTGCTTTTTATTTTGTTTCCTTGGCAGTTACAGCCCTCAATAGAAAACATACAAGGAGTGATTGAAAAAATATGACATCTGTTTAAATTTTTTAAAATGTGTTACAAGAAAAAACTCATTGTCATTCACTCACCTCAAAATTCTACCACTCGCTTCAAACATACTTCTTGCCACCTTCTGAAGCAGTCTGGAAGTCTTCTCCCATGACTACCTGTAGACACACCGCATCCATCCTGAACTGAATCTAAATGTTTACCTTTCACAGTCATTTTTGTCTTTAGGGAAGAGCCAGAAGTTGCACAGTGCCAGGTGAGGTGAGTAAGGTGGGGGAAAACACATCCTATTTTTATGTATCTGCCTTTACTTTGGATGGTACACAGAGGCTGCATTCACCATAGTTTTGATCACACCTATAAAATACTTATGAAGAAGCCTTCATGAACTGCTTCAGAAGGTGGGAAGAATGATGTGATAATGTTTAAACTGAAGGAGGGTATATTGATGAGTACTAATGCTAATGTGTTCTTCACAGTAATAATATTCTAAATTTAAATATTCTCTATATTATTAGACTGGCCCTTGTAAGTCATCTCTTCCACCACCCAAGGGAAAGAATGCTATGAATTGATCACAGGAATATGCTACTGTCTTTTAGCTATTATATTTCTAATGTAAATTGGTATTTATAGAATTTTTATCAGCCAATCTCTTGAATATTTGAGTAATTTTCTTCAGAACTTTTAGAAGCAAATCATATTAAAGCATCTGGGTAAAGACAACACACCAATGTCATTTCCTCTATGTCAAATAGTCATGTGTCTTGGATCAACAGCTACATGGCAAATACAAAATTATACCACTATTATCTGATCTAGGGTTTTTTAAAAAAGTGATTCCCAATAAAATGGACCACCCAGTATATCATTCAAAGTAGGGTATTCTGAGCAGTTCTTGAGAAATCCGAATGCTGAGGATGCTTGAGCCTAACCAACTTCAACCGAGATGGAAGTCCTAGTTAGCACGTCAGAAAGATTCCCAAAATAGCCTCATAAGAGTCACAGCTCTCAATGGGAGAAAGTGGAAAAATTGCTATTCTCTTGTGACCAAATGAAAGGTACTAGTAAGGGTTGCAATAGGCACAGCTTTCATTTTACATGTTAACATCCTTTCAGTTTAGAGATACTGTATTACAGTTTAAGTGCTACAAAAATGCTGATCACCTTTGAAGAAATAGTTGGCACTCATCAAATTGATGAAAACATATTTTCTACTACAAATCTTCACTAAGGTTGCTGTAACCACAATTCCTGGTTCATCTCCACGAATCAGCCACCTGTAAGGTCTTATCTGAAATATCAAGTAGCCCAGCCCTTTAACACTTTCCTGTTTCTATGCCTACAAAAATATTGGTGTTGTAGAATATCTTTCCTAATCTGACCCTCTCCCAAACTCTCATGCATACATATGCACATACTCAGCACTTGGCATTGCCTTCCTGAGAAACATAACATGAGAAAAATATACATAAAATATACACAAAACAAAAGAAAATCCAAGACTATTCAGTGAAGAGACTCAACGATTCTTGACGACATGAATGGCTTGAATGTCTTTCATCTCCAAATGTTCAATGACTACCTGACAGCCCAGAATATACCAAGCACTAGTTAGAGGGTATGAGCTAACTTAGATAGTTTTTGTGTCTGTTGTTGGTACGTGGTTGATGTACATTCAGTTGTAGCACCAAGAAGCTATTATATGAAATTATTAGTTCTGGTTGAAAGATAAATATGAGAGTATGCATGTAGTTTTGAAGATCACGTGACAGTATAATGTCTCCTACAATGTTGATCTATAAGGTAAAAAATAAAAAGATGACACTGTAAAGAATTTTTGTTAAAATTACCAGGTAAGAAACAGAAAATAAAACTAAAGGAAATAAATGCAATGAAAGCTCTTTGTTCATCATTGATAAATTAGTGAGCTACACAGGGGATTCTAGAAAGGGAATAATGGATGGAAAATCTTGCAAAGCTGAGGCAGATGTGATGTGTAGTTGGCCAATTATAAGACAAAAATGTGTTCTGTATACTACTGTGAAATGAAGGCCACTAACCAGAATGACATATAACTAATCTTTCAAATTAGAAATGTGCCATAGTGATAATTAAGAAACAGGAAAACAGGCATAAATTCTATGCACACCAGCAATGTGGTCATATGGTCACCCCATGAGGGCCTTTACAAAGAAACTGGCCATGACTCTAATCCATCTACTTGCTATGTAGCAATGTAGGTTTAGTATGGAAGATCGTTGTGTCTTCTAGAGATAGTAGAAATTCCACGGTTTCCAGGAAATTTTTTGATTTTTAAATGAAAACAATTATTTTAGTTTTTTCAAACACAGTGCTATCTTTAGAAAAGTAGAAAGTGGTTCCATTCATAAAAATATAATTCCCAGAAAAATCAATTTTCCGAATGTTCAATTTTCAGAGCTCATTAAATTTAAAGTTCACTAACAATTTTTGCATCCCTGTGAGATGTAGAGAATTAACCTAAAAGTGACTGGTAGTAATATTTTAGAGTAGTTTCAAGAATTGAGTGTTTTAAATGTGCCCTGAAATATTGGCATGTCATTTCAATATTTCCATTTGACTTGATCTTATAATATTTTTGCACAAAAAGGACTGAGATTTCTATTTTGGTTTAAGAAAAAAACATATAATTTGGTCCTATTTTAATGTCTCCTATGGGAACACTGAGGATGCATTTTGTCAATATAGTTATTAATTCAGAATATATAAAAATGTCTGAACAGATACCAGGAAATTAAGCAAACTCAGATATTTAAAAATTAAAGTACTTTTTTCTTATAAAAATGATCATAATTTTTATACTTAGGATCAATACATTTTCTTATGCATGTATATTTAGTAATTTTTTTAATTTTACAGAATTTTCAGTATTTTAAAAGTATTCAAATCATAGAATAGTTTATTCTCATGAATATATTCTTAGTGTGTGGGATTATTATTCTATTGTTCTTAACTATAATTATTTTTCTGTAATTATTCTTATGAATACAACCAAAATTCTAATTTGAAAGTTCAACAGTTTATATAAGACTGAAGTAGCTTTGGAAATAATAGCAGAAATTGACAAATGTGATTATATCACATTAAAAAGCCTCTGCATAGCAAAGAAAGCATTGCAGTGAAAAAACAGTTTGAATAATGGAAGCAAATCCTGCCCTTTATTCACTAATCATGAGTTATGTACATGAGGCAGAATATGTGAAGCACTCAAAAAATTTAACACCAAAGTAATTCATTCAATAAATAGTCAAATGACCTGAAGAGACAATAGGAAAGTGTTCAACATCTTTAATCATAAACAAAGTGCAAATCAAAACTACAGTGAGATTGCATGTCACTCTAGTCAGAATGTCTATTAAGAAGGAAAAAGAAATTAAAAATATAGGCAAGAATGTTGGGGGAAAGGAACCCTTATCCATTGTTGGTGGGAATTGTTATAAGTACAGCCAGTATGGTGATTCTCAAAAAGCTGAAAATAGAACCATGTGTTCCAGCGATGCCACTCCCAAGCAGATGCTCAACAGAAAAGAAGTGAACATACAAGAGATATCAGCATGCCCACGTTTACTGCAGCACTATTCACAATAGCTAAGATGTAGAATTAGTCTTCGGGCCCATCAACAGGTGAATGAATCAAGAAAATGTGGTACATAGGCACAAAGATTTATTCAGCTATGAAGAGGAACAAAACCCTGTCATCTGCAGCAAAATGGATGAAACTGGAGGACACTGTGTTAAGCAAAGTAAGACAGATGCAGAAAAACAAGTATTGTCCCTCTCCTATGTGGCACTGAGTGGGCGGAGGTCAGAGAGGAAAGGAGTAAGATAAGAAACCTCAGGAAGGACTATTGGGAAAGCGAAGGAAAAAAGAGGGAGACTCTCAGGGTGGATGCAGTCAGACATACTACATGCACGCATGAAATTTTCATACTGAAACCTAGCATTGGTAAAATAGTGCAATGGTAACCTTAATAAAAATGTAAATATAAATACATATTTTAAAAGGACATTCTGGTTAAATACAGATAACAAAATAAGCCAATATCTGACATAACTAATATAAAAAAGGAAATTTTAACAATTAATACTGAAGTTTCTAATATTTTAAAAGTGATTTTCTGGGGCCGGGGAGTTAGCTCAGTGGTTCCGGCGCCTGTCTCACAAGCGCAAGGACCCGGGTTCGATTCCCCGGTAACCACATAACAATACTGGGTGTGGAGACTCACCCCAGCAGCAACCAATGCCACATACCACAGTGCCGGGCGTGGTGGCTCACGCCTGTAATCCCAGCACTCGGGAGGCAGAGGCAGGAGGATTGTGATGTGAGTTTGAGGCTTAGCTGAGGGCCAGCCTGAACCACAAAGGGAGACCCTGTCTCCAAAAACCTAAAAAAAAAAAAAAAAAAAAAAAAAAAAAAAAGTGGTTTTCTGTTCTTAACATATCATTCTCATTTAAGATTTTTTTCCAGTTCATATATAGCGACTGAGTTTATCTCTTTTTTTTTAAATTTTGAATCTTTATTGGTACATTATATAAGCATACCACGATCACACTCAGCAATGGGAATGTGTGCCAGTATATGACATGGTTTAGTTCTCATTTTTCTCATTCCCTTACCCCCCCCATGACCCTTGCTCTCTGTATACATAAGCTTTATTTTCTTTATTTACTACCATCACATTATTTTTCCCCTCATTACTTACCCCAACACCCCATTTCCTTTTTAATATTTTTAATTTCACAATAATGAAATGCATTTTAACTAGCTAAAGCATTTACAACTATTTATATTTAGCCACTGTAAAATAATAAATTAAATAATGTACTGTGGGAGAAAGGGGAAGAGGACTCAGCAAGAACCCTCATGGAAAGCTCCAATCTCCCTTCCCTGTGAGTCTCACAACAAAAGGATTAACAAAGAACAAACAACAAAATTGGAACATTGAGAAAAAGGCTGAGCCCAGGCTCTACTCTTGCTACTCTGAACAGTGGCAGCAAAAAGCCAAATACTGCAGCAGCAGAAGGAGAGGCCAATCCCCTGAGCTCACGCTACCTTTATTTGGTACCAAGCCTTCACACCCATAATCCTAGCATGCATAAAACCGGGCTGTCATCCACAGTTATCCCTGTGGTTAAAGATCCCGCAAGACAGGGCAGACATCTGTAAGTCCAAGTAAGTCCTAAATCCAAGTCTGCAATTTCCCACAACCACCACATAGTTCTATGCTTTTCCTCTGGAAAGTACAAAAGCCAAAATAGGGAGAAATCAGTAAGACTTTGGCCTGGCTTGAGCTATGCCCAGAAGCTTGCATTCCCACAGAAGGGAAGGTAACAAACAAGGAAAGAAGGGAAGGTACCGAACAGGGAAAATCTTCAGTCTGCAGAACCCCAAAGGCCTGGGCCCCTTCACATCCACCTGCATCATAGCCATACATTTTCCAATGACTCAAAAATAAACTAACTTTAACAAAGGAATATCTTTATAAATGTGAATAATGGGTCATTCTACAAACTTATCATGTAATGAATCCACTCAGAGCTGTGCTCTGTAGTGTTGGATTTACAGGCTGAATCAATAGCTCTGTTGCAGCTTTAAATGAACACTGATAGTTAATTGCTCAAGGGTGGAAGTGGAACCTCCTCTCACAAGCAGGAGAATTCCTGCTCACATCAAATTTTGCATTAGATCACTTGGAAGGAAGACTCTACTACGGGGAAAAACATATTTTGTTGAGTTCAACTAAATACATTTAATTAATCTACTATCAGTCTTTTCCATTGAAATATTGTTATTTTACATTATATGGCATGTAAAATGTGCAACACAGTGAGAAAGGGGTTAGATAAAAGAGGCAATCTCATTTTTATTTTTACCTATTATAAAATAATGAATTAAATAATGCACTGGATTTCAAAGTTATTTTATGTTACATGTCTTTCATGATAAAAACAATGAAGTGGCAAAATACTAACAAGTTATACCAGCTGCTTGTTGCTTTCCCTCTTGGCTGACTGTTAGCTTTCTCTCTTTCATTTTTGTCCCCAGACAGTGTCTTATCTACTCTTATTTTCTCATGTCAGCTGCCTGCCAGTCCAGTTCTTCCTCAGGTTGGAGTATAAATGTGTCCAATGATACATGAGCATTACCTCTTGGAAACTTTATCCCCAGTGTAACGGCGTTGGAAGATGGAGCAGTTGGTACCTAAAGCAGTGATTAGATTCCTCAGTCAGATCCATCAGGAGTAGGTTATCACAAGAGTAGATTAGTTAGTCACCACGGCAGATTTATCATAAAACATTAGTTCAACTGCCTCCATTTCCCCCTCACAGTTACGGATACAAAAGTCCACATTCTTGTCCTCCTGCCTTATGCTGCATCACTATACAGTAGGAAGGCCTCTGTCAGATTTGTGACCTTCAGCCTTGGCTTCTCCACTCTACAGAGCTGTGAAAAATAAATCTCCATTTTTCATAAATTATTTAGTCTCAAGTATTCTGTCACAACAACATGAAACAGACTACCTCACTACACTTGCCTTTTTGTTTTTGTTGTTCTTTCTCCAAATGTCTTCCTTCTAAAAATTTACACCAACAGGAATAGCATAATTCCCCACTATAATCTTCTCTTGCCTTGTGGTCCTGTAATAAGTCTTCTCAACACATCTCATTCAATTTACACATCCAGGACCCTCCTTCCTGGTGCCATTGTTATAAATGATTGAGCGTGTCTGCTTTTCATCTGTTTTATTTTGACACTATGCCCAAGACTTCTTGGAGTATTTGGATTTTCTGGGAAATCTGCTGCCAGATGAGCATACAATGAGAGCCTCAAATGACAAATGCCTTGAAAGATAGATTCTTTTAGAAATCATCTGTTTTTCCCTAAGGTGTGAGATATGAGTGCATGAATTTTTCAATGGCATGCATTTATTGTTTTGGGTCTGTTTAGGTAACAGTGTATAGAAGACTTGTTCTTATTTTACAAAACAGTATGCTGTGATTAAGCCAGACTAAATAACATACTTTAAGATGCATTCATTCATGGCCACTGTCAATGACAAGTTGGATATTAGAAGTAGCACAGATGGGAGTCAGTGAGTTTCTTGACAGCTAGCAGGAAGTTTCAGTGTTAATTTTTTTCTTTCTCCTCCCCTTCTTCTTCTTCCTTCTTGTCCTTTTCTTCAAAGTTGGTCTTGATGGAAATAATACGTACAGTCTACAAAACAGTGATTCAAACATAAATTGGAGTGTTCAGAATCTCGTAAAATAAAATGGTGACATTTTTGTGGATAAGCACTCACTCAGGAGCAGCATTACAAGATCAAGCAGGAAAAACTGTGCCAGTTTTTGCAGTGTTATGGAACTCTGTGATTTTAAATGAGATCATTACGTTCCTTGCAAGGGAGAATAGTCTGACAGGTAGACTCCAGACAAGTGATTCTAAAGAGATGATAGTAATGTTAGGAGTTGATTTGAACTGGTTCTGATGGAAAGACAGCAGTAAAATCTATTTCTTCAGCATTCATGATGCTAAAAATACATTATAGATTTTTTTGTCTAACAAAAGTCCTCATTTATGACTAAAAATGGATTAAATGAAGTCCATAGGCTAATTTTTATTCTCAAACTAGCCATCTGACTAAAAGATCTTTCTTTTTACTGGGCGCACTTGACCATTTTCACATAAACTTCACTGTAGCACAAACATAAGTTATATATAATATATATGTTGGAATGTTGTGTGTGGGATATTGTATGTTGATGGAGAAACCTGATAATTATATTACTAAGTGACTTTCCCAATCCCTAGATACCACAAAGCTGTATGAACCTTCACATAAATATTGTTAAAAATGTTGCATCTTGTTGTGGAATATCTAAAATTGATACTAATAAAGATATATTTAGTAATTTCCTATTGCTTAAGTCAAATATCTCATTTTTAAACCACAGTTCATCTAGTTTCCTGGTAAAAGTAGAGATATAGTGATTGTGATATCAAGGAAAATCTTGAAGGTTAAAATATAATAAAGCTTCAAGTTCATAGCTATATCTTCTATCTTAGAGATTTAAAATTATAGAATTATAAATAGCTAATCTCATAGCTAAGAGAACTCATTCTTAGGTTTCATTGTTAGCAAGTGGCTAAAGAAAAGCAGGCTAGGGCCAGGGATTTAGCTCAGTAGTTCTGGTGTCTGTCTTGCAAACACAAGGACCTGGGTTCGATCCTCGGTAACCACATACAATACTGGGCATGGAGACTTATGTCCAGCAGCAATCAGTACCACCTACCAGAGTGCCAGGCGTGGTGGCTCATGCCTGTAATCCCAGCACTCGGGAGGCAGAGGCAGGAGGATTGCTATGATATGAGTTTGAGGCTGAGCTCAGGGCCAGTCTGAACTACAAAGTGAGACCCTGTCCCAAAAAACCTAAAAAAAGAAAAAAATGAAAAGAAAAGCAAGCTATCTTTTAAAAACTTAGAGTATGTTCCCCTTCCCAGTTGAACATTTTCTTCCCCCTCCAAATATCTGTCATGTTCTAAATTATAAGTAATTTATTGCAGGGATACAGAATCTTTTCTCTAAAAATATAGAAAACTGTTTTTAGACTCTTGGTAAGGATATCCATAAATTCATAAGAGAAACACAAGCATTGATCAACTTTGTGAATTCTTCCATCCTGCATTGTTGTTTATAATGATAATTGGTTTTGTTCCTTTTCTCTTTTGAATGGCATGAATTACTATTTTGTATTCACATTATCTCTAAATATTTCTAAAATAGTTCATTAACCCAAAGTTCCTTGATTGTGTATACTTTCTTCAACTGTTGTTTGCCTTAGTTACTTTTCTCATTGCTGAGGCAAAATACCTGGCACCCAGAGGAAAAGATTTAAAGGAGGAAAGGTTTATTTTTATATATTTTTTAGAGGTTTCAGTTCACAGCTGGCTAGCAGAGTGACATGGAAGAGGGACATCATTGAGGAGAAACAGTTAATTGTAGGCAGAAGGTGGCAAAGTAACAAAGAAAAAAACAAATGACAAGCAACCCATTCAGTGGCTTGCACTCACACTTAATCTCACCATCACACTATTCAAGCACCAAACACCATAGATCTAGCCCCTTTCATAAAGTCCACCTATGATTGCATGACATTTTGAGGGGACATATAGAGATAAGCCATAACACTGTTCTATAAAACTGGTAGTGGAGTGCACAAAAAAGTATTTTTAATTTGCTACAGATCTAGTCTTTCATCTTCAAAATAATGATTAGAAATAAAGAAAATTACATAGAAATGGGCCCAAGATACCATGTTTTTAATGTGAACAAATAAGAATAATTTATTTTTCTTCTCCCCTTCAGTCAGACCGTTCACCTTATCTTACATTTTCTGCAAAACCTACAAGGTTAAAAGCAATATTAACCCAAAGCAATTGAGGTTTAACTCCAAGAATTTTCAGCTGTTTTCTGCACTGCCAAGTGAATTAGAGGTTAGTCTACAGGTGCAAAAAAGTTTGATAAATATACCTAAACCTCTGTATTTTCAGTCTGTAAACTGGAGGGAATAATAACATCTATGTCACAAAGATTGTTATGAGGATTAAGTGAGACAGTTTATATCAAGCACTTAGTACGGTACTCAGTACATCATAAACTCCAATAAAAATGAAATATTATTTTTGTCACTGTTGTTGCTAATAATTAGACTTCCTTGAAGACAGATGATGCTACCTGAAGAGAAAATGAGTTTCTCAACATGGAGACCAGATATATTGAGCAGTCCCTTAGCTGGGGTAATTTACCACAAGACTACTAAATTCTGTCTTCTGAGAGTCAATGTTTATAGAAAGACAGCTATTGACATAAAGGTTTAAAGAGCAAACTGATAGGTGTAAAAAAACTGAAAGGAGTGAAACTATGTTTCTAATAATTTCATGTATGAATTTGTCAAAAATTTCAGGAGACTGTTTCACTTGAGTAATATTTCAATCCTTCCTAAAGAGTGTGGAGTCACCTGATATAGAAAAGTGAAATTTCAAATAGAAAGTGATGATAATTCAGGTCAGCTGGACGTGGTTCAAAATTTTCCTTTTTCTCTTTTCTTCATTTCAGTCAAAAACAGCCAAGAGTAGGCTAAAGTCCTAGTAGCATCCTCTCAGGAAGTCTCACTGAAATTCCTTACCAATTTGTTAATGCTGACATCCATTCATCACATTATTATGCACATAAACTAGATTTCACTAATTGTGAAGATTACTCATTAGACAAAAGCACTGCTTCTGACTCTGTCTTCTAAAGACTCGTCTCTACTAGGGAATTACAGTCAAGCCAGAGAAAACTGTGTTTCACTCCCAGAGCTGGTTCTGTATGACCTTGGGCAACTTAATTAAGCTCCTTGACTCTCAATTTCCTCAACCATAAAATGTAAATAAGAATAGTATGTTACAAAGCAGTTATGATGAAAATTAAATGAAATGATGAATCTAAAACACTAAACTCAATACCTAGTAAACCTTCAATTAGTTATTGTTCCTGCTTCTGCTGCCGCTGCTATAAGCTTTGAAAAAATGATGTTTACAGCCCTAATGCATTTGTATTGAGTGAATTCTGTTCAATAAAACTTTGAAATGAATATTTTATTCCTGGATACCCCCAAATTAAATTAGTTTTAGCAGTCATCATCTATGACCCTCTCTACTTTAAGCCAAAATTTATGCTAGTTGCTTGTTGTGCATTGTCTTTGTTTCTCATAACTACAATAAGATTAGAGCTCACATTTTGCCAGAGAAACTGCAGTGTGTTTAAATAACTTGTCAAAGATCACCCTGCTTATTAGGAGCAAATTTTGAAATTTGATCTCAATTTTATGTGAAGACCTGGACTCCTACAATTAGTACTGTCAAACTTTATATTTGCCATTTCATTGTATTTAGATAGTATTGTTTTGTTCTCATTTGCATTTGTTGATGCTCATGAGTCATCCCCGTTACATTTATTTTGTGGTTTTAATCATTGGATAACCAATTATTCCTTCTTCTGAAAAATACTCAAGTGTACCTTTGTCTTTTGTACCTTTTTATCAAATTTTTCTTTATTATTGACTCTTGGAATTCTTTATGAATTCTGCATATTATAAATGTAAAGAAATATATATCAAATGTTGTGGAAAGTCATTTTATAGTGTCTTTTGATGACAATAAACCTTAGGATCTGGCATTAGTGTAGTCCAGTCAAATTCCTTTATGATTTGTACTAGTTGAATCTTAAGAAATCTATTCCAAGCTGTTAGGATAGTCTTCTCTCTTGTCTATTAAAGTTTTATAATTTCCCTTTGGTTTTAAAGTTTTGACCTAATGGTATAATAAATTATTTTTATATATGGTCTGAGGTAGAAATCTGCTGCTATGATTTTACCTCATTGGATAACCATTATTTTGATTTAATTTTAATGAATTTTTACATTGATTTTTTAATATTGGTTTTGTCAATATCATTTTCTATATATGAATATGATAACTGTTGGTCTCTACTTGACTCATATATCTACTTGTTTACTGGACTGTCTAATCCACACAAACTCATGAAAAGTAGTTTTATAATGTCTTGATCTCCAGCAGAGCAAATCTCCCCAACAGACTGAAAGTCTCTACTCCTGGCCTTTCACTTTTCTGCATCAGTGGTAGGAAGAGTAAGAATTACAAACCAGGGTACTGTATATTTTGGTTCAAAATTCCCAAGGAAGACTGGCTTTACTGTGTTCCAGTAAGATCTGCTGAAGTCTTAAAAAATGGCCTGCTTTTCCTGGCTGAGAGACAACTTGCAACTCCTCCTAATCATTGTTTGGCACCTAAGGATAAAAAGAAAAAAACTAACACCTAAGGAACACTTCTGAGGTTCACCTTCCACAGGTACAGACTGACTAAAGGAGAGGGATGTAACCAAAGAACTGAAGAACATTTCCCCTCCACTTACTACTTAATGCTAAATTCATACCGGGTTAATTTTGAGAGTTTCTTATGTCACATGCATTATGTCCACCTTTCAGTTTAAAAAAATGTAACACATGTTAAAGTACAAACAACAGTTTGCAGAGCATAGCTGAGCAAGCTTCAAGGTCTGAGTCAGATGTGATAGAGCTGGACTTAGCAGACAGGAATTTTTTTCAGATATGATTACTCTGGCTTTAATGGAAAAGTAGACAGTATGGAGGAACAAATGACTACTCTAATTGAGAGATAGAAATTCTAAGAAAGAATCAAAAATAAATGATGTTTTTTAAAATGACCTTACATATGCATCCTTTGATGTGCTCATCAGTAGAGTGGGCACAGCTGAAGAAAATATTTAAGCTAAGGTTGTGACAATATAAACTTCTGAACCTGAAAAGCAAAGAAAAAATAAAAGAAGTAAAACTAAAAACCCAAAAGAACAGCAAAGAGCTGTGGAACAATTACAAAGGCTGAAGATATGTGCAGTGAGAATATCAGAAGAGAAAAGAAAGAAACAGAAGAATATGTCTTCGCACTGAGGAAAGGACAAAAAAAGAGACGAACTCACTCCTTGAGCTCTCTCTTCAAGAGAACCCGTTCACCCTATAAAGGGGAGTCAAAGAACGCTGTGTGGGAATATCGTGTGAAGGCTTGAGACAACCTGGCACCAAGGTCCTGTGGTTGCCCAAGGCCCCTGTTTTGACGTGGTTCTGAGATTTGGGGTCTGGAGTGGAGCAGGCAGCACTGGTCACCTCTGGAGAGGTTCTTCCCTTGTCTTGTTAAATAACATCTGGCCTCCGGCCATCCATGCTAACCTAAGACTGCTCGGCCATACATACCCTGGGTGTGATTTCCCAAATATCCCTTCCCTTTTCTACAATATGGCCAAGCTGAGAATTTTCCAAATCTTTAAACTCTAAGTTCCCATTAATTATAAATTAATGTGTTTTGCTAGTATTCACTTCCAAGTCCTTCCAGCCTCTTCCTGTTAACCAATTATAAACAAGTTGCACAGTTTGGGATATTTGTTAAAGAAACACTGCACTCTTGGTACTGATTTCAGTCTTAATTTGTTCAGGCTTCTATACTAAATACCTTAAACAAGGTAATTTATAAACAGCAAAAATTTCCTTCTCACTCTCCTGGAGTTTCGACTGCCTAAGACTGGCAGATTCAGTGCCCAGGGTCAACATATTCCTCCCAGGTGTTACCATGTGTGTTCCTATGAAGTAGAGCACAAGGGGACAAACTCAGTCCCTGGCTCCTTTATCTTACCCCATTCCTGAGTGCAGAGTTTTACTGATTTAAACACTATATGAAAGGGCTAAGCTGTTAATAATACTGCAGTGTCCCCAGGGTCAAATTTTGACATGAATCTCAGAAGGATGCAAACATTTATACCACAGCACTCACCAATTCTGTACCCTGAAAAGCTATTCTTCAAAAAAAGCAAGATTTTCTCAAAAAAAAAAAAAAATAGAGGAAATTTGTTACCAATAGTCCTGACTTGAAAGAATATTAAAAGAATTTCTTTAGAAAGAAGAAAAATATTATAGGCCCAAAATTCAGATCTCCATAAAGAAAGGAAGAGCATTGGAAAATAAAAAGGATTTTTTTTTATTTTTCTAACTCTTTTTTAGTTGATTTTATCAGTACATTCTATATATACATTATGATCCCATTAAAAATTGAGGGTTTACACCAGTACATGATGCATCTTGATTCTCAGTTTTTTCCCATTTCCTTGTCCTCCCTACTACTCCCTGCCCCCAAATACAGAAGCTTTTTTTTCCTTTTTTTAACCATCAATTTTTTTCTTTCCCTTATTTACTAGCCCCTAACCCCTTTCCCTTTGAACATTTTATTTTTCTAACTCTCAATTGATGGAATAAATAGCTTGTTCAAAATAATAATGACAACAATGCATTGGAACAGACATACCAATAATCAGGTTAAACATCAATATACTAAATAATCAATTAAAATGCAGAGATTATCAGTCTAGATTAAAAATAAGATTCAGTTTTGTGCTTCTATAAAAAATTTACACACCAGCACCTACAGGTAAAAAAATAAAAGGAAAGAGAAACATACATCACAATAATAGTGGTCAGAAGAAAAGAAAGAGGAAGTATTAATATTAGTTTCAGAAAAAGAAAGAAAATTACCAGGAATAAAAACGGAAACTGTATATGATAAAAGGATCAATACACCCAGGAGATATAACAGCCCTCAGTGAACTCACATCAACAATCAAAAAATTGGCAATAAACCATCAATAAATAGAATATAATGAAAATCTATGACTTTTCATCAGGAAGAGTAGATTAAACATTTTTCTCAAAGTCAAATGTAATATTTACAAATATAGACCACATTCTACATCACAAAACACACAATAACAAATTTAAAGAATGAAAAGTATTTAATATATGCTTATAAACCACAGTATTATTAAACTAGAATTCAGCAAGCCTAACCGGAAAATTCCAAAATACTTAGAGATTGTGCAATATATCCACATAACACATTGGTTAAACTCTCAATTGAAACTTTTTAAAATATTTGAATTTAAGGAAAAACATAACATACTTACCAAAAATATATGGGATGTAGTGAGATCAGTGCTAGAGGAAAATTTAGAACATAAAATGCATATTTAGAAAGGAAGAGATTTAATGCCAGCTACCTAAAATAGACAAGCGATCTAAATAGACACTTCCAAAAAGAAAAAATCAAAATGGCTGATAAACAAATCAAAAATACTCAATGTTATTAGCATCAAGGAGCTAGAAGTCAAAAGTGCAGTGAAGTACTATCTCACTTTTGTGAGAAAGCTATTATCAAAAAACAAATAAAAACCAATAAATGCTAATGAGGATTTGAAGAAAAAGGGACAGCAACTATGGAAAACATTATGGCAGTTTCTCAAAACCTGAAGATAGAAGTACCATTTTATCCAGATATTTCACTCCCAAGTATATATCCAGAGGTAATAAAGTGAGCATACAAGTGATAAACTGACACAATCGTGTTTATCTTAGCATTATGCACAATGCCCAAGATAAGCAATCAGTCTAGGTGCATGATCATGTCTGTGTACCTTCTTCTACCCTCAGGCCCCTCCTCCTTCTCCCTTTCTCCTTGCAGCATTCTGCTCAGCCCCTATAATCTCTTGTAAGGCTCTTCTGAGTTCTTGTTTTCAGGGTGTTTTTGTTGTTTTGTTGTTGTTGTTGTTTGTTTGTTTGTTTCCTTATGTGGGAACATGTCTGGCTTGTTTCACTCAACACAATGTCCTCCTGTACCCCGTTCCCACTCATTTTGCTGCAAAAGATAGTATTTCATTATTTGCAGCTAAGACTGCATTGTGAATATGAACTGTTTCACTGATTTCTGCTCTATATTTTGGTTATTTATTTATTTCTATTTTAATTATTTTTATGAACTATGTGTGCATATGGGGAAGTATTGGTGAATCACACTGGTGTGTACAACTAATATATATTAATAGTTACTATAATTAAAAATATCAATCATCTTAGATTCCACCTTATGAATTATTATAAGGGAAGGAAATTTAGTCCAAACTAAACAGAAGTAAATAAATGACAAAAAAATAAGGCAGAAATCAGTGAAAATGAAAACAAAAAATCAATAGAGAAACTTTAAATCAAAAGCTAGTTCTTTTAAAAGATTACTTGATAAGTTGACCTAAGAAAAATAGTGATAGGACACAAATCACTGATACCAGAAATTGAACAGCTGATACTAATGTAGACTCTGTTAAAAAGGATAATAGATTTTGTCAACATCTCTGTGCCCATAAAGTTGATAACCTAAGTGATAGAAACTAATTCCATGGATTACAAACTGTCAAAATTCACATAAGAAATAGAAAATATGACTATTATTATATTAAAGAAACCAAACAAAGTGTTCCAATGATATAGGAATAGGTCTTAATGAGTTTAGTGCTAAATTCTACCAAGTTTTGCTGTTGTTGTTGTTGTTTTGTTTTCAGTATGGAGGATTGAATTCAGGTCCCCATGCTTGTGCTTACAAGGTAGGTGTGGTATCACTTAAACTAAATCCCCTGCCCAATTCTAAAAAATGTTTAAGGAAGAAATTATATCAGTTCTTTAGAACCTCTTTAAAATGACAGAAGCAGACAGGTCAAGGATTTAGCTCAGTGATTCTGGCGCATGCTTTGCAAGTACAAAGTTCCTGGTTCAATGGCATAGTGACTCATGCCTGTCATCCCAGCACTCAAGAGGCAGAAGCAGAAGGATTGCTAAGTTCGAGGCTGAGTTCAAGACCATCCTGAATGACAAAACAAGACTCTTATCTCAAAAAAAAAAAAGGACAGAAACAGAAAAATAATATTTTCTAACTCACTCTATGAGGCCAGTATTATTCTAATATCAAAACTAGACAAAAACTTCACAACAAAATTATAGCCTACTGTCATTCATGACCACATAGCCATAGCCTTGAAGAAAATCTTGGAAAATCAGTGCAATAATATACAAAAAGAATTATATTTCTTGATCAGGTGGAATTTCTGCCCGGTGAAGGCTAATTTACTATTTGAAAATCAATTTATGTCACTCACTACATCAATAGGTTTTAAAAATCACATGATAATACCAACATATGTAGAAAACGTGTTGACACTATGCAGCACACATTCATAATACAAAAGGGTACAAAGAGGAACTCAAAACATCTGGCTAATAACATAGTCTTTAATGGTAAGACACTTGAGACTTTTCCACTAAGCATGAACGCCACCTTTCATAGTGCACTCTGGTATGTTCCTTGATGTCCTAGCTAATACAATAATATGAAGAAGAATGAAACCCTTTGTAGATGATGTAATTATCAATGCAAAACAAATCTGAAAGAATCTGCAAAATTTTCCTGGAACTAATAAATAATTGATGCATGACTGACTGCAGGATATAAAATTAATGTACAAAATCAATCACTTTCCTATTTTTTGTTCAGCAATGTAAAAGTAGAATAAACTACAGTAGAATCCCCCTAAAATAAGATGCTTACATACAAAAGTAAAAGGTCCAAGATCTATTTTAAGAAAACAAATAAATCAAAGAAGAATGAAATAAATGGAGAAAAAGTTCATGTTTCTATGACTCAATATTATTGGAATGTCATTTCAACCAAGTTTGATCTATAAATTCATTATAATCCTAATTCAACATCTGATACTCTTTTGCATATATCTGCAAACTGATTCTAAAATTGAGAGAAAGTTCTAGAATAACCAACTCAATATCAAGCAAAAATTAAGTTAGGAGACTTCACTTTAATAAAATAACTATAAAAAAGATGACAAGAAAAAGATAATAAATGTGACAGTGACTTTTTAGATGCCATATCAAAAGCATGACCCATAGATGAAATAATCAATAAACTTAACTTCATTAAAATTAAAAACATCTACTAATGTGAAAGATACTCTCAAGTGAATAAAAGGAGTAGTGTGAAACAGTGGTAAAAGTTTTGATCCTTATTATGGCAAAAACAAAAAGAGACAGAGAGAAAGAAAATATTTCCAAAGACATAACTGATAAAGGACTATAATCCAACATACACAAAGAAGTCTTAAAACTCAACAATAAGAAAATAAATAACCTAATATAAAAAAATTAGTCAAAAGCTTTAACAGGCAATTCAGTGAAGGAGATCTTAAGATGAAATCTAAGAAAAGATGTTATGCTTTATATGTCATCAGGAGACTGAATATTAAAACAACAGCAATATACCACTACTCACATATTAGAATGATCAAAGTCCAGATCACTAATGACAACAAATGCTGATGAGGTATGGAGTAACCATTAATTCACTTTCCCATCATCATTGCTAATGGTGCAGCAAAATGGAGCAGCCACTTTGAAAAACAATTTGATAATTTCTTTTAAAACTAAGTAGATTCTTGCCATGTAGTGCAGCGATTATGTACTTTGATTTTCACCCAAAAAAGCTGAAAAATTTTATCAACATCAAAAGTTGTATGCTGTACAGAAGCTTTATTCATAACTTCCAAAACTTAAAAGCAGTCAAATTAGTCTTCATTAGGTGAATAAACTGTGGTACACTTAAACAACAGACTATAACTTTAAAAATAAACTACAAAGACATGAAAAAACAACATAAATGCATACTGACCAAGTGAAAAAATATTTTAAAGCCTGCATAGTACATTATCTCAATCATGTGACATTATAAAAAGGGCAAAACTTATGCAAAAATATTAGTGGCTGCCATCAGTTAAGAAGATAAAAACAATTAGGCAGACACTGAGGAATTTTGGAGCATTGAAAGCATGCAGTAGATACTATGATGGCAAGACTTATTGTTATATATTTAATAACCATAGACTACATAACATAAGCACTATGTACTACTGTTTATGGGTCATGAGTGATGCACCATGTAAATAAAGGGTCACCAATTACAACAAATGTGTAATATTGATAGTTCAGGAGGAGAAGATCTGGGAAATATACAGAACTCTTCATCTTCTGCTTAATTTTTCCATGAATATGAAACTTTTAAATAACAAAGTTTATCAATTTTAATTAATTAATTTTAAACAACCACTAATGAATACTGGTCACTGGGCAAAAGTTTGAGAAATATATCAGCATGCTTTCCAAATAGCTCCACAATTATTTATTAACTATAGAAGCAAAACTGAGAGTTGTGTGTCTAATAAATTCAAAAAATACCACCTCAATCATATCATTACATCTTCTGCCTAATTATGACTGCAAATGACCAGGCCAAGCTAATGTCACTAGTAATAGAATAGCACCATGACACAGCCCCTGATAGTAGGTCATTTGAACATGGCATAACTGTGGTGGCATTCTTGCCTAAAATCTCATCATAAGCAAACATCAGACAAATCCATCTTGGGATCCATCCTATATAATAACCAGCCAGTAGTCATAACCTTAAATACAAAGAGTGAATAAATAGCAAAAGTTGGACAGACCAAAGATATGCAAGTAGATCAGACATTGGAAAAGGGAAAGGGCACTAAAGGAAAATACAGTAAAATATTTAAAGTCTGTAGTTGAGTTATTATTTATTTATACATCAATATTAATTTCCTGGTTTTCTTCAATGTAGTATGGTTATGAAAAATGTTAGTGGGAGGAAGGGAATATATTCACTGTACTATTTTTACAATGTTTCTATAAGTTTAAGAAAGTTCCAAAATAGAAAGTTTTTTAAATATTTTTCCAGCCCATTTTATTGAAGATTATTGGCTGTACTGAGTAAGATTTCTTTAATTATTTTATCCACCATATTCTCGAATTTGAAAGCCAAGGCTTAACATTTTGAAGACATTTTTATCAGCTTTCTCTCCTAGTCTATTTTGAGATATCCTTCTTTGCCTACTATAATTTAAGAACATGTTCTTCTCTATATATTATATCTCCTACATATTCTGTCTTAATTTTAGCTTCTGAAAGCTTATTCTGCTATTCTTTTATACTTTTCCCCTAATTATCTGAATCATAAAAATCTATTGCTAACTCAGTTAAAATTGGTACTAGAATATCAGGATTAGCAACCCAGTTTTACTTGATAAAGTAAAATTGTGTTGATTTTGGCAAGACATTTAATGGCTATGGGAAGAGAAAAAGAATAGTAGTAATACTTAGTGTTACCTCTCCAGAAGTTGTTATGAGAAGCAATTCTTTCTTTTCTCTTGGATTTCCTGACTTCATACTCTAGATTTCTCCCTATGCTTCTCTCCTGACTTTTCTTTCTAATGTATTTGCAATAATTCTATTCCCTTTGGTCTTCTTTTATAATTGTGCATGTACTTTTCATAGGCCATTAAGTTCCCTTTTCTGACTTCAAGTAGTTAATGTATTAATGATTGCTAACTTCAATTCTCAAATCTTCCCCCTGAGCTCCACATTTATACATTCAAACACCTTATATGTAACCCCTTTTGGTGGTATTATGATGATCTTTAGGAAAACACATTTGAAATTGATTTTTTTATTGTGCTCAAAAACGTGTTTGTAGGGCTGAGGATTTAGCTCAGTGGTTTTGGCACCTGCCTTGCAAGAGCAAGGGCCTGGGTTGATCCTGGGTAACCACATACAACAATGCAGGGCAGGGACACTCATGCCCACCAGCAATCAGTACCACATACTACAGTGCTGGGCGTGGTGGCTCACCCCGGTAGTCGCAGCACTCAGGAGGCAGAGACAGGAGGACTGCTGTGAGTTTGAGGCTGAGTTCAGGACCAGCCAGAACTACAAAGCAAGACCCTGTCTCAAATCAAACAAACAAACAAACAAACACAAATATGTTTGCAGTACTCTGATTTTCTAACAGAGGAGAATGAGTAACTAAATATTGAAGATAATGAAACCATTTTAACTGATGGTACAATTTCATGTTTACTAGTGTGGAATGTATCTTCACCGTATTGTTAATTTAAAAATCAAGTTTAAAAATATGTGTAGTGTGCTCTATGTGCAGAACACATAAGAGCTCCAATTCATGATTCAGTCACCTTCATCAATACAAATATTTGTAGAACTGAAATTAGACCACAAATGAAAGCATCTAATGCACTGTAGATAAGATGGTCTAAAGTGAAAAATTACATTGTTACAATTTAAATTCACATAATAACAATGACATGCTAAATCTGAACAGCAAGCTCTTTATCAGGGAACTCCTTATCTTTACATAATTTGAGCATCTAAGTCTTCAATCTAATGAAGTAGGAAAGTTGTACTTACAACAGGTTTCCATCTCCCACAACTCAGAATAAAAGGGAAGCTCCTCCTTTCATAATTTCATCGAAACCAACAAAATCATTTAGGGGAAAGCCAAGAAGCAAATTCTGTACCGAAAGCTTTATGTGAATTTTTCAATCTATATCTCACAGGGCCTGATTGTTCCCGAGCTTTATCAACCTGTAAACCCAAATCAAATAATAGTAATGGCAACAACTTAATATGTTAGCTCATAACCCTGACAGTATAAGATTTAACACACACACACACCCAGCTCACACTTACTACAGTGAAGGAAAGAAAATGTAGTGTCTCATTATATATCTCATTAGGTGGAGACATTTGTTTCTGTTTTATTAGTTATCTCTGCCTGTCTCTAAGAATAAACACATGGCACACAAAACTTATGGAAAATAGGTTTGTCTCATGGTTTTCCAGGTTTAGTCCATGGTTGTCTGCATCCAAAGAGAAACACTGTAGCAGAAAGACATGAAGGAACAAAGCTGTTCATGTCATGTGGGAAGCAGAACAAAGAAAAGAACCAATGAGAGACGTCCTACAGAACCGTGCCTCCAATGACTCACCTCCTCCTAGCCCCGCGGCATTCAGCTGACAACAGCCGTGGATTTCTGACGGGTCCAGCACTCCAGTCTTCTCTGCACGAGTATCTTACTCCAGTCTGTTCTTCAGGAGTGACTTACTCCCGTCATATTGACGAAAGGAATAAGGGACAGAGCTTCAGGTGTCAGCATCTACGAAAAGGAGGATAACATCACAGTTACCCTTACAGGTCCTTTGAACATCTGTTGCTACATGCATGGTTTTGTTTTGTGTATATAGTCTGTTCATAAATATGCTCATACAAACACTAAATGCTTATTGGAACTTTTGGTATGTAATCTTACATGGAGATTATATTTGGAAACCATTAATGCAAGGATTTCTCTGCTTCGACTCTTTCAGCAAAGTACTGAACATGCCATCCTGTTGGACTTTCCTGTCCAACACCCATCATTCCATCTCCTAAAATGACTTAGCTGTCCAAATAACTTTTCCTCGGCCTTCAAGTAATTATTATTTTTCCCCGGAAGGCCTGAAGGTCCATTCTCTCACCTGGCAGATGTTCGATTTCTTTGCCATTGATAGGGAAACCCTTAACATCTTTCTCATATTTTAAAAATATGTTTCAAGCTTGCAAGGATGATTGTTGCCTTGACTGACTCCTTTTATTGTTTGTGGGCTTAGGCTTGTTGAGGAGAATGGCAAGTTGGCACTTGCCACTATTCAAATTTCATTTTCTCCTTTGCTGTTTGAACAATAGTTTGGAATCCAACTGTGCCAAATGCATGCACAATGTCAACCTACAATTCCCCGGATCTTCCCATCCATCTCCAGCCTCTCAATTCCTCACCAGAAAACTGAGGATTGGACCCAACGACTAGAGCTAGATGAACTCTCTCTATTGGTGCAGTTGGACCTCTCTTAAGGATCCCACAACATTTTTGTCCTACATTTATAATTGCTCAGAGGTATAATTGCTCCTAGGTACAATTTCTCAGAAGGTTGCTCTTGAGTTGTCTTTATCAACTGATTTCTGTGAAAGATATTGCTTTCCTCAAATGAATTATGTTCAATTCTGGGCAGGGCAGTAGGTTACTAAATCTGGGCCTCTCCCAATGATACAAAAAACTGCTTCATCTCTTCGGGAATGCAACAACAAATCTTCTGATGGGAAGAGTCCTTTCCTGAATCAGGAAGAGTGGAACAGATCCCATTTGGGCAGCAAGTTGAGACTTTGTGTGTCTGCCTTGGATCATTCCCAAGTTTGTTGTAATTACCCATAAGTACATTAGGCAAGGAAGAGCATTACATGGTGCTGCTGTTCAACAGCTTCCTCATTGGATGAAATGCAATAAGTAGAAGGGAGGAACAGGGTCTCTACCAACACTCATCATGGATATTTTTTTCATATAATACAGCTAAGACTGTCTCTTCCCAAGCAAAACTCCCTATGCCTTGAAACCTCCCACTTTCTTTCAAGGGACATATTTATTCTCTTCACCTTCACAAAATTTAGCATTTTGTTAAGAGGGTTTTGCTGTTCTCTCTTCTCTCCAGTGAACTGGTTCAGTATGTTTCTTTGTGCTCACATGATCTCCTTCCTTAAAAACAACTCGCACAAGAATAAAAATCTGCCAGCTGTCATTGCTTTCCAAAATTGTCTATTTATATTTTAATTTATAAATGTGCTGCCATTACTTAATGCCTCTGGGTACATTTGCAAAATTAAAAAAACATAATTACAAAAATAAGACAAATATCACAAAAACTGTGATCATGACTTAAGAGAGGGGAGCACAAAGAGTATCATTTTTGCCTACATTACCCTTCAAGCAGCATCCAGACACACAGGTGACTATCGTGCTGTGCTCCAAATGTGTGTGTTCCCTAAAACCAGTACTATGAACAAGTCTAACTGTACAACAACTTTCCTAAGAGCAAAGGGTGATGATCTCATGAAGCCAACTAGGGCACTGTTGTTACAACTAATTTCTTCTCTGTTCTTGCACCTTTCATTTTGTCTCAAAAACCTCAATAATATGAATACTACTTATAAGGGATATATAATCAGAGGCCAGTAAATGTTTTTTATTCAACACGTAGAGCAGGCACACCATTTTACTTCCCAACACTATAAAATTTCTTTACACTATTCATCATACCCACCATCTCAGTTTCTCCCCAAGACCCTCAGCATCCCATCTTCCCTCCTCCCAGTGTACAGGATCTGGCTTTCTCTTATCAACCTACTTGTGCATGTTGAATAATCTATGAAGTATTGAAAATGCATCTGTGTATCTGAGACTTTCTGATTCAAATTTACAAATTAAAAGCTTCAAAATGTGCATTCAGAAAGCACAACCTCAGCATAAAAACCAAGATCCCTGTGGACTACATCTAATAAGTTCCAAGAAAGGCACTCAGTGAATTCAGTTGACTGGGGATAAATAGTTGTTATCTCCATGAAAATATACATTTTTATAAGCGAAAGGGAGCACATATGTATGCATTTTCTAATAATCTTGAATCAGGGGGGAAATTAAACATAATGTAACAATATTGTTGTCTCCCATATAATCAGAAAAGAAGAAATAAAAGAAGTACATAAAATGCGAGTTCTGCTTTTGAAAAATGGACAATTCTACCACCGAAAGGAAATACAATTCTTATTACAGATATAAAACAGGCATATTTATCCAGGTAGTGAAGGTTGCACAATACGCATATGCACTCTGAGAAAACAAAAGATCCTGTAATTCATGAAACATTTGATTAGGGAAGGGGTTCCAGGAGAGCTGGAATAGGCAAGTTCCATATTAGGAAAATCTAGAGGTATTGTCACCCCAAGGTTGAGACCATGAGTGTGAGTGTCACAGTAAAGTTAGCTCCTGAGTTAGCAAACGTATTGGGTGGTTCATCTATCCAGGAGGCCAAGAGCTGAGAGGAAGATGAAGAAGGACCTAGAGAGAATGGAGTAGTGTGCTTTAATTTTCTTTTCTTCCCCTGCTGCTTACAGCTTCTCTTTTGAATGTCCCTGCTTATAAATCTCTACTGCATATCATGCTTGTTGCAACCTAGGGACCAGGTAACCTCATCAGCCCCTGTTACTTGACTGCCACCTGCTCCAAAAAGAAAAGTACAGCATGTTTTTCTCAATACTCTTTCAGCAAGAGTATCGCTTCCTCATGAGAGGCATGAGTGAGGCCATTCTCTTATAACTGGACTGGCTGAGGCCACCATACTTCACCCGCTGTGAGGAACAACTCATGCGTAAGGCTCATGCTCAGTATCTGTGTCTCTTCACTGTCTGGTGCCACCTGACACCAGCCAGTGTCCTTGACAAAGCTTTTTGTTGAATAAATGAAGCTACAGACTGGAAATACAGTTCATTCAGATATGATCCCTATCAACACCTTCCCCTACATTGCAGTGATAATAGCTCTAAGAGAACATGCAATTGTACTAACCTAGGATCACAATTTGATTCCTCAGTGGAGGAACATATTCTACCTGGAGGAATATATTTCAAAATGTTTAATGTAACAGTGCTTAAAGAATCTCATACTTACAGTACATCTGTACTTTCTTTCACTTACTGAAGTTTTCCACAGATATGTATTAATCTACTCTAAATACTGCTCAGTTGCTGCTCTGAGCACTTGAAAACAGAGGTATCAATGAGCAAAATTTCGAAGTTCCTTGCTCTTATGGAGCTTGCAAATATTCACTCAATAATCATATAGCAAACGCCTATATTGCACAAGTCTATGGCAAACTCACAATGAGTAAGATGTGATCTATGACTCCTACAAAATTACACTAAGGATTTAGCTCAGTGGTTCCAGTATCTGCCTGGCAAATGCAATGTCCCAAATGCGATCCTCGGTACCACATACCACAATGCTGGGTTTGGTGGCTCACGCCTATAATCCCAGCACTTGGAAAACAGAGGCAGGAGGATTATTGTGAGTTTGAGGCTAACCTGGTCAATATAGTGGGCTCAGAGCCAGCCTGAACTACAAAGTAAGACACTGTCTCAAAAAACTAAAAACAGAAAAAAGTGTCAATAACTAATCTATAAAGCAGGATAAAAGGCTCATTAAGAGAAGACTTGAGCAAAGTGCTATGGCAAGATGGAAAGCAAGAATATCTAATATAATAAGGGTTAAAAAGAAGTATAGTATTCTCACAGTAGCCTATGGATCTACATTATCTGAATTAAACACTGCCACATAATATTTAATAATAAGGAAAACTTTAATAACAATGAAAAATCAATGTACTTTTGAGGCAGTCTAAAGAAGCCAGTTTGGGCATAAGATTCTCAGTGTAGCAATGTGTATTTCATTTTCTTAACTACCAGTGTTAACACCTGGACAGAATAATAATTGGCAAGCTAACAATTATTGAGCACTTTGCCAGCATCCAGCCCTACTCAGTATTCATTACACATCACAGAGTATTTAATCCTCCTGACAGTCTCATGAGGTTGGTACCCATTACTATCTGCATTGTAGTATGAGAAAACTGAGGCATAGGGAAGTTTAACTCACTCAAAATCGCACAGTCAGCAAAAGACAGAGCAGGGATTCAAAGACAATCTACCCTCAACTCAACTTTTAACACCTGTGATGCATCTCTTCTAATCTGATAAAGATAATTCATTCAAAGTTAACCATGAGTGATGCTGCCTTCACCTGCTAAGGAGACACAAACATACAGCTTCAAATAATAGCTCAACCGAAAGGAAAAATTGTGTCACTTTGTGGTCCACTGTTACGCAGGCAAACATTTCCAGTATGATATTTTCTGATGCTTCTCGAATTAGTAGTTGCTTATATACAGCTGTACATCTCCTTGAGAAATTAGACTCAGAATGAATATGCTTGACTGTAAGTTTTCAGGGTAGAAAAGGTTGAGTCCCATCATATTTACTGCAGGCCAGGCCCTGTGAAGTTTCACCACTGGAGATCTTTGGTAGCCAGAATATAAGCAGAACACATTTTAAAGAAAGAAAAGTAGTGACAGAGCATAAGGCATGGACTTTTTTAAGGGTCCAGAAATGTGCTGAGAGAAAGTCTGAGCACAGCAGAATTTTGTCCGATGCCCACTCTGAATATATATCACTCATAAAACTCAGCAAATGCCTACAGCATTCTGCTGCTTTGAAAGAATGAGCCACTGCTCCTCCAGTAAGCTGTTTTAACACTTGAAGAATGACCTCTGTGTTACATCTTAGTGGAATTTTCTAGAGAGTCATTGTGATTGGTGGTCCTGGTGGTCATGATGATGCAATTTTCCCACCTGTATTAAATTCAGAATGCTACATAGCAGATTGTCCTAGGGATTGATTCTTCCCAGGTTCCAAGTGTTGTGTGTAACACTCATTCCTCACCACTCCTTCTTTCCACAGAGGAGCCAAACTTACCTGAGTTGAGCACACTCAACCCACATTCATCTCAGGTGGACAATAATAATACTGACAACAACATTGTCAATCAGAACTTTAGAGAAAATTTCAGAAATTTATCATTGTTTTTACACATGTTCTTAGCTATACTCATACACTTGTAGAAAAAAAAAGGAATTATTGTTTTTGTCTTTCTGCTGGGGATAGGCCACTGACAGGATGTCACTTGAATCTTGTCCCAGGTTAGTCACTGCATGTAAGAACAGGAGAGAGGGCTCCATGTTGAGGTCAGCCATCACACACGACTGTGCAAATGCCACTTCCTCTGTTTCTTTTCTTTCTCACTACCTGTGACTATATTATTTCTACCCCAGGGATATTTTTCTAAAATCCACACATTCTTTCAGTATCTGGTAATTTTCTTCTGACTTTGCCATTTTGTTACATTAGAGAGCCAAAATTAATGCAGCTCATAGCTCTTTAGAACAATGCTCTTGATAATAGGATCCCAACTAAAGAAATACCATGTAAGTAACACTCAATTTCCAAAACCTTAAAAACCTGTCCTATCAGATTTTACTGTGCATATGACCCCTCGCTAAAGGCTCCATGAGTGTCTTTGGGAGATTCTCAGCCCTTCCCAATCTCCTGGAAAGCAAGTGACAATGTCTCTGTGGCTAAAGTAATTGACAAGCACTATGGGTGCATTCAGTAGGGTCAACAGATGTGAGCTCCTGCGATACCTAGGATACCTCCACTCAATGTGAAATGTACCCACATAAAATGGTAAGCCTGGTCACTGCTGAGAAGCACTGCCTCTGGGTACAGAGTAGGAAATTCAGAAGTATTAGGTCAGTCTACTATTTTTGTTTGGTTCTGTTCTATCAGTAAGACACTGTGTGACAGTTAAACATGAAGCATTTCTGTAAACTCAGGGTGATGGTGCTGTCTGTGGGCTACCATGGCAACTTCAGTGCAGTGGAGCCCACCTAGACTTTGGAGCTCTTAGAAAACAGATCTCAAGATTCAAAGAATGGCCTTACCACACTATGCCAAACTACGCAAATCAGTTCTCCTTTTCCTCACTCCCTTTCTTTGTCTCTAGGTCCCAGGCTTTTGAAACCTAAGCAACTGTGTTGATGACCGTGACTGGATTGTACAATGTGCTACATAATTTAGCTGTCTTATCAGACTGTCTAATCCCTGTATATTCTGAGACATTTTTCCTACTCGTGCAGAGATCAGGAGACAGACTGGCACGCAGTGACAGTGTGCTTTGATTTCCCTATTTCTAGAAAGTAACAAGACAGTTAGTTCTGGCTACTTTCACTGTAAGCTGTTCCTCTGCTGTGAATGGATTTATTTTCTGCTCTGAGTACTCTTATTTCCAACTGCTTTACATTTTATGCTGGCTCCAGAAACTGCTGGTATGAACTACTAGAAACAGAATTAAATCTAGGGTTGTCTATTTTTATACAGCCAGACTCCTCACCAGCTTGTGTCCCTTCTCAGGATGACCTAAGATGACAGTCTCCATTTTATCTTAATTATCCCCCTTCCTTTGGTGCTGCAAGAAGTTGAATAAAACTGCACAGTAATGTTCACAGGGAACAGAAATGTGTATTCTGGATTTTCATTCAGACCAAAATATGAGAGTTCTTGTCGGCTGGTGGAGAATGTTCAAAAAATGAGAGTCCAGTTCTGGATATCTGAGAACAATCTGGGATCAGTGTCTCCTGGACCAGGAAAAGAGGGGACGCTCAGTGGGAGAATGTTCCAGAAAGAGCCTCTCCAGAAAGAGAGGCTAAAGTAGCTTCTGTGAGGCTTTTGAGGCACACCAATGCTCTTCAGAGACTCGAGCGAATACATCGTGTAATTTGATGTTGGCCTTTGATACCAGCCAGTGTTCCCTGAAGAGTTGCACTGTTGGTTCCAGGCCAAAGCTATTATTGTTTTACCATTATTTATAGGTTCCTTGAACTTCTCGTATCAGTTCATTCATCTAGAAAAAGAAAAAGTCAGTGTTAGGGTTTTTTTTTTTTTTTCCTTTTCTTACAAGATTAATAAGACATGCATGTGTAGAAACTATGCCTGGTCTGAGACAGATCACACAGGGTCTAGAATGTACCACATGGGAGGTCTTAAGTGCCTTCCCCTCACCTGCTTTTGTTGTCTGGCCTGGTCTTTAGAAAGGGTGCTGTAATCTTGAAGTTCTTTTTCCTACCATCACCATCCTCATTTAGGTGTGTCTCCTGTCTGTCAAATAACTGCTGCAATGACTTTCCCACCCAGGCTTTTTGCCTCCAAAGAGCTGCCAACCTGCTGTTCCTAAATCACAGAACTTCCCAGGCTCTTCTCTACATAAAATTCTACATGGTCCTGCATTTCCCACAGAAGAAAGTCCAAGCTCCTAAATGCCCTAAACTCAGCAACCGTCCCTACTGAGGCTCCCCCGCTCCTCTACTTATAACATTTGCTCTTGAGTGCATCACGCTGTGCCTCAACCTGAGCCACAGACCCTCTTCACTTGGCCAAAACTTGTTCATCCTTTTAAGCCCCTCCCGGAAAATCGCCAGGCCTCCCAGCTACATTTGTGCACATATTGATCATTTCACTTTGCTCATTCTGATATGATTGTCTCTGTGCGTGTTTTCCTTCCCATTAGACCTTAATAAAAGGAAATGGCTGATTCATCTTAGAATCCAGTCTTTGAAGAATTAATGAAGTTATGATGTATGCAAATATGAATCTAGGGGAAAAATGGATGCAAATGCCTACCTATTCCCATATGACTCCACCAGAACCCTCATTCTTCAGATGATTTCTTGATCCTGGATGCCCAGTGAAGTCCAAATATCAAGGGACACTGCTTATAAACCTGTCCCTTAAAAACAGAGACACTTCTGGAATGACCTTAGTGTAACCAAAGGCTGTCACTGTCTCTGTTCAATACAAAGCTGACAGGTCCTTAATGAGTGAGATCTTCCTATTGTGGAATCCAGACCATCAATGGCTGAGATTTCCAACCAGAAGTTTCCATATTATTCACCCTAATAAAATGTTTTCAGTTATTCCTCCCATCAGGACAAAATCCAAATTCCTCAGCCTAGAATCTACAGTCTATCATATTCTGCTCTCATAATTTCTTGCCCTTTTCTCTCTCTCTTCTACACAAAATCTAGTGATTTTTTTAAATTCTAATGTTTTTGCATATGATATGTCCCTGACAAAGTTCAATTTCCTTTATCATTGCTTAAAAATAATGCTACTCTTATCCATTCTCCAGTTGATGGACATTTGGGTTGTTTCCAAAAGCTGTGGTTCTTCTATAGAATGGAGTATTACTATGCCATAAAAAATGATGTTTGAATCATTTATACTTAAATGGACATACCTTGAGGATATCCTCATAGGTGAAATAAATAGGTCACAGATAGGTAAATATAGCATCTTTTCTCTGGTATGAGAAAATAAAGATGTAAATGAGTTCTAGAATTGTATATTATATATTGTGAAATAGAAAATACTCAAAGTGAAATCGGGTGAAGGGGAAAAATAATGAGGTTATAACAAAAAAGAAAGGAAACAAAGTTTATTTATATAGGGGGTGGGGGTCATAGGGTGGGTACGGCTATGTGAAAAAATGTGAATTAAGTTGTGTCGTATACTGGTACAAATTCTCATTGTTGAGTGCAATCATGATGTATAGATGTAATGTACCAATGAATATTTCAATGAAAAAAAAATAATGCTACTCATTCTTCAGTTCTCAGTGCTGAGCTATTTCATAGTACCAAAAAGCAATCATTTCCCCCCCTTTAAAAATCCTGTAACATGATGATCCACACATCTTCATTCACATTATATGCTCACTGTTTGTATAGATATTTGCTGTTAGGAAATACCTTATAGCTTGATTCTTTCAGATGTAGATATCATATGCATAGTCATATCAGAATCTCAAAACTCAGATATGTATTCTTCGGTGGTATTAGGATTACAGCCCTTTCTATTTATAATAAAATAATAAACATTTATTGATAATTGGGATCCATACAAGGAAAAATCAAATCTTCACACATAATCTGAAATGACTTCAACCAGACACATATATTTTTATAATAGCACTTCTTTTCACATAGTCAGGAAAGGAAAAGTTGACTATGTCTAATGAGTAAGTCAACTGAAAAGAACATGTGTCTGCTGGTGAGACAAGCAAAGATGGGGAGGGGGAAAAGACCAGCATTGGAAAGCGAACTTATTGCCACACTGTAAAATCACTCTGAGAATGTAGTTTTAGGCTATTGTAACCAATTGCTAATGGTTCAGCAAGAGATGGACATCAAGAGAATCCAATAAAAGAAAATGGAGTCAAAAATGCACCAAAGAAGCTGGGCATAGTGGCACAGACCTGTAATCCCAATAAATATGAGGCTGAGACGAGGATCACTCTGAGTTCAAGGCCATCCTGGGCCACATAGAGAGACTGTTTCAAAACAAGCAACAACCTAATGCACAGAAGAATAATAGTGAAATGGAAGTTGCAGTATGGAAGTGATGTAAGAGGCCAAACTGTGTTTCCAAAATACATCTACTTTTTGAAAAATTATGCTCTACATCTCAGTCCTCATTTCATAGCTTGGTTATAGGAATTAAATGAAGGTGAAAAGCACTTGCTCTATACCTAATCAGTTCTCAGTAAGTAGTGGCTGCTGTTAAGGAATAGTAGAAATTGTATATGGTTGTTACATGTTGTGGTACAAATTGCAAATCCAGAAACAAAAAAAAATATTGGAAATATCAGAAGACTAGCCTGGGACTGAACTTTAAGAGAATCTCTGATCTATTGGTGCACAGTCTTGGATGAGGGATTATAGCTAGAAACCCAGTAATAACCAGACCTAGACAATCAAAGATGTAACATATTAATGAAATTAGGGATGCAAAAGGTATACATTTAGTCTCAGTGATAATTCCTAGCTTTTAGAATTAGGCACAGAGCATGAACAGTTACAAAGAGTTAAAGGTGAAACTACAAATTCTTTAGTGTCAAGTAGTGAAATGCAGGAACTCTGAGCACAATAAGGCTGAAGGCTCTGAAGAACATCAGATGACTCGGAGTAAGAGAGTGGAAGGATGAAGGCAGGATAATCATGATAACGCTCAACAAAAAGCAGTTACAAATTATCCAGCACCTGTGAACCTGCTGTGAACTAGGGAGTATAAGAAGGGAAAGCAGACTCTCCAGTGGAACTCCCAAGGATGACTGTGTCACTAAGCGGAGTAACCACCAGCTACGAGTGGCTATTGAGTACCTGAAATGGACTCATGGACCTGAAACGCTGAGTTCACAACTTGAACTTTCACTCGTTTAAACAGAAAGAGCCACATGAGCCTCATGGTACCCGTATTAGACATCACTGGTTTAGGGAAGGTGGGCAGTCAGCAAATAAGCCAGTGAGTCACTGTGAAACGTGGCACTTAGGTAAGGAGAGTAGAAAGATTTTGGTTGAGGATTGGTAGGGAGAGCTGGACTGGAGGGGATGGAAAATGTGATGCGGAGAGAAATAATGTCAGCTTAGCGCTATAGATCACAGTCAGAGCTTAGATTTCATTTGATGTCATTTATATTTACATTTTTCAACAGATCACTGTCATTGGACGCTATGTGGACAATGTGTGAGCCAACACAAAGATGCTTTTCTCTGTGTTTGCTTGACTTAATTTGCTACTTCAGCTCTTTTTCTGATCACAGTAGTAACTCTCATATTAATGTATATTTATATTCAAAAGAAATGTACACCTTGCACCAATATCAATTCATCTATATATAGATATAATATAATATATATAATTCATATATATATATATATATGAAGTGAAGTACAAATGAAACTATTATATAGTTAACTAGTGTTAACTAGTTATATAATATTATATAGTTAACTAGTATATATACTCTGAATTGTTTAAGTATAGGAGAAAGGAAATCTCCTACATGTGTGTCGGTAATATTTCATGATTAAAGGAAATAGCTATATACAAAGACAACAAGATAATCAGCAGACTGGGGAGAGGTCAATTTCCAGGCTTGGAAGAAAAGAAGGGATTCAAGCAACTTAAAAGACAACCATGAAACTGACTCAAGGAAAGAAAGGAAGTGCTTGAGGAGAAACATTAAAGTAACTGAAGTTAATTAATCCAGTGGAGAGAAGATTCATAGGCTTTTGCGAGGATACTTAGAATTGCTATGCTGAGGACAAGTGCAGTTGGGTTGCATTAGCACCAGAGAGGGAACTAAAGGCAGCAGATTGAAACTGCACAAGATGCAATTTATGGCTGCAGGACTCCGGAATCGGTGAGCGAAGGAGAGCAATGTCCTTCTGCAGAGGTCTTTAAAACAGGATAGATTCTCATCAGTCTCATTTGAAAGGTTTAAGTGTGAGGCTGCCTAAAGGCAAGGTGATGGACGGAATGACTTTCCAAGGTCCCAGTCGATCAGCCCAGCGAGACTCACACCTGATTGCGGGCTGTGATTTTCTTTTGTTTACCCATAGCTTATTGTTTTACACCACCGTGTGGCCACAAGGAGTAGAAATGTTATAAATTTTGATTTGGAAATAGGCATTGAGAAATGTCAATTATTATTTGCAGAATCTGGTTAAAAATGATTAATTTGAAAGATCACATGCCAGGATTATACTTATACTCACTATCCTTTTGTGATCTTAATTTGAAAAATAAAACTGATGCCCACTTGGTTAATAATAACATGCTTACTCTCTTTTGTGTATTGCCTTTCTATAGGACCAGGATTTGATTCACAATAAACTGGGTTCATGGCATAAAACTCTTTTACTTTATATTTATGTTTATGTATAGATTTAAAAGCCAGATTCTGACCCTTTTACATTTAGCAGAGGTATTATGTAAATAAATGTATCTCCAGTGACAATTTTTATAAAATGAATTCAAATATAGTATCAGAACAATAGTAGGTTTATGTGCAAGGAAGCAATGAAAGTTGACACATGACTAAAAGCATCATGTTGAAAATAATTTTAGATACAAAACATAAGGTCAATGCATTTTCTAGTACCTTCTATCTTTAATTTATGTAATAGATACATCAGCATCCATTCACATCTATTACATTTTCATACAACCTAACTTGCACTGGATTCTATGTTGGACAAATTGGGTTGTTGCTCCATTATCATGTGGCTCTAATACAAAATCATTTTGCTAAATATGGACAGTAAAATAGCCCTCAGGCCAGGCTGCCTGGGATATGATTCTACCAAGCTATGACACACTATAGCTTCAGTTTTTGTAGCATAGAACTTAATTTTTTAAATTTAAATAAATATAAAATCTTGTTGCTAATTCAACAAATATCTATTGCATCACTTCCATGCCAGTGTTCTGAACAATGGAGAAAAAGGAGTAAATAAAGAAGACAAAAATCTCCACCATCAGGTGTACATTCCAAGGAAGAGCCAAACAGGAATCATGTTAGGCTTCGTGTACCCTAGGATCCATCATAACTATTCAGTTCTGCTATAGTAGCACCAAAGTGGAACTATGTAGAAAATATATAAACTATAGAAAATGTGTACACAATGAACAAATTCATGAGCTTCCCTGCAGTCCATTACAACTTTACTTCCAAAAACAAGTGGTGAGCAAGGCGACCCACAGACAGCTATAGTAGAGGGAGACAGCAATAAACACCAGCAAAGCAAACAAACAAAGGTATGTGTGTGATTGAATGAGCCAACTATAGAAAAGGTAGAACAAGCACAGAGATGGCTGGTGCAGGAATGCAGTCAGGGAAACCATCCCTGAGAAAAATGCCATCTCAGGAAGTGAGCCAGGAAATCATGGAAGCTTTTGGGGAATGAACTCTCCTGGAGAGGGACTGTCAAGTGCAAAATCCCAGAGGCTCCTTTTCTTTTGGAGGAGCAGCCAGTAGGATGGACAGTTTTTCCAGAATAAAGGGAGTTAGGAAATGGCAGCAGGAAATGAGGTCAGAGAAGTGATTTCTGAGTAGATGACCCAGAATTCAAGTGTCATTTTAAATTTGGTTCTTCAAGAGAAATAAGAAGATGGGAGTTGCAAGCACAGATGTGGACTATTTGACACAGTAATTCAAATTCTGTCACCCTGGGTGCTGTGTCATAAGCTATGAACAAGCAGGGTGTCTGGTTTACAGGCTATTGCAATAATCCAGGTAAGAGACTGTGAATCAGGTGCTAAGTCCAGAAGTGACAGCAAGAATCCAACATCTAGAAAAGATGACATGACCAAGACTTTGTCTCGGGCCAAATAGGGAGAGGAAGAAAACAGAGAAGTCAATGGTGTTGGTTCATAAAGGCTGTTACTTGAACTACTATTTGACCCAGCAGTACCACTGCTGAATTTATATAACTGAAGAGATGGAAGCAGGATGGCAAAGAGTTGTCTGTATTTCCACACTTTCTGCAAGATTTACCCCCCAGTGACTGTAGACTTGTACAACCCCTGTGGAGATCAGTTTGGAGAATCCTCAAAAAGCTAGGATTGATGGTCCCATTTGACCCAGCCATTGCCCTGCTAGGTATATACACAAAAGAATTAAAAGACTCTTATCACAGTGACATATGTGCACCCATGTTTATAGCAGCCCAGTTTGTGATTGCTACATCTTGGAAACAACCCAAGTGTCCATCCA
>PVIR01006064.1:0-68307 GCA_004026965.1 Petromus typicus
ATAAAATTTGTTTCCTTACTTTTTTGTTACAATCTCAACATTGTCCCCTTTCACCTTATTTTACATTGAGCATTTTCCAGGTGTTTATTTATCACCTTCTCCCAAGAATCCCTGTGCTGTAAGGACACAGGACTTACAAATAATATAAGTAAACACATCCAGCATAAAGGGAGAATAAAAAAATCATTTCTAGCTCAGAGTAAAACATTGAGGTATACAGAGCTTTGAAGCTAGATATTTGTTCAAGACATCAAGACTTAGAAGCTGACTAACAAGGGCTGGGGAAACTGCTGCCTCTCAAAGAGGGGCTCCTAAGCCCGCAGTGTCCCACTGGAGGGGCGGAGAGCCAGCATTAATAAGGACAACTGACAGACGGATGTACAGTCACATCCAATGCCACTGTTGTCAGTGCTGGCATGCTGGCTTTGAAAGGCCAGCTTTGAAATTACACGGGTGAAAAACACATCATCCAAACTTCCTTCATACCAACTGCTGCCCTATGGTGACTCCAGGATTTGAGCCACTGATTTTATCTTCTACTAACAAAGTTCAACTTGGAAGCTATCTCTGCATTTTTCATTTCATAGCTACTTGTCTCAAGGTAGCTTTTTCAGCCCAGGGCACACATAAGTGGTAGACTACTTGCCCAGCATGTGTGAAGCCCTAAGATAGATACCCTTCACCACTACCAAAACGAGTATCGTGAAAGATAGTTTTCTTAGGTTTTGTGTAAGTTTACTTTTCTTTGCTCTATTTTACCCTTTAACCATCTTTATAAACTACATCCACATTACCTTTAAGGTCTCTACAAAGGAAGGATGGTCATCAATATGCACATTTGTTTTTGAAAATTTTTTCCACAGATTTTTTCATAAAATGAATAATATTTTGTATTCCATGACCTTTTATGAGAAGATTTGAGCTTCATGTTGCAAATGACCAAATTTACTCTACAGTACTATGATACACTTTATTCCATAACAGAAAGGGTAGAATAATTTTGATCACACACGTATCTTCAAAACTCAAAAGCAAGAAGAGCAACAAAAACACTATGGTTTGGCCCTGGGAAAAGTGGCAGGAAGGCATAGGCAGTGGTGGGAATCATCATCCTCACTCACCCTCTGACCCTCACTGGGTACAGCTGTCCCTGCCGATGCAGACATCACTTGCCATCTTGACTGGGCACCTGTCCATTACAGCAGGCTGAAACTGCTACAGAGTTGGGCCTGGAAGCTGGAGACTTGTAATTCAACATATTTTTCTTTCAGCTAAAATATTTCATAAAGGATATCACAATAAAATTGTATAGTCTGCATGTTTTATTTTCAAGCTATACAGGAGGCAAACAAATAACTTAGCTTCCTTCTTTGGCCTTCTGAACAACACACTGGATGTCAGACAGCATCTGCAAAACAAACACGTGGAGGGAAGAGGACAACTCCAGGTGATCTGCTTTACCTAGAACATGGCATTGGCTTGCTCCTGCCATCTGAGCTTGTGAGGAAAGGGCCAGGGGTGAACTAGCCACAGCGCATTGAGCTGCCTGCAGTCCAGTCCCTTGTTGTTGTCTAGTACCAGCTCGCCTGTCTTTACAAAGCACCATCTGTTTAGCTGTACTACTACATTTACTCCACCTACATGGAAGACTAGGACAAAAACTAGAAACTACGTTTTCTTTATCCCATATAGAGGGGTAGTGAAGTGATCACAATTTTCTTACTTTGATAATTACAGTGAAAATGTAACTTTACCCTGGGATCTGAAGTTTAATGTCCAGCCAGGGCAACATAATAGCTTAGCAAGACCCTGTTTCAAAAATAAAATTAAGGGTTGGGGATATAGCTCAGTACAAAGACCCTGGGTTCAATTCACAGGAATGAAAACAAAATTGATTACTCCGAGTCAGGAAGTGTGCAAAGCTGCGTGTGTGTGTGTGTGTGTGTGTGTGTGTGTGTGTTTATACATGTACTCATGTGCACATATATGTGGATATACAGAGTCTGCCAACAAAATATATGCACACGTCAGCAATTATTTTTACTAATAAATATCTGCAAACCAACAGCACCACTTTGAGCAACTATTATAATTGTAGAGGCCAAAGATAACTTGTATTAATATCATAATGTTTCAATAAATTTAATATTAAACTATTGACATAAATTTTTATTTTCCAGATGTTTACATTTTGACACACTCTCTATGTATAGATATCATTTAATTTATGTGGATCTATAAGATATTCATTACTACCCATATTTTAAAAACGAGGAGATAAGTTTAAGTATCAAATCATTTTTGAGGATAACTCTGCTCACCTGATGACCTTGGGGTAAGCTATATACTACTGAGTTAGAGAGTTCATTAAAAAGAAATGAGTCTGTTACCAAAGGTGTCTCAAAATGTGTGCTCAGAAGTACTGTTGGTGGTGTTTGAGCCGTGGCTCATGCTATCCTGTGAGTTATGACCTAAGCAAAACCCTCTAAAATGTCATCTCTGTTCATTGTTAAAATCATACTATGCAATCACAAAAGCTCTGTATATTTTCCACCTTCTGTTTTCTAAGCAAATAGATATACTAACTCATTAAAAATGCTTTTTAAAAAGTAGTTGCATAGTTTAGAGGAAATAAAGGCATAGGCAGAGTAAAGAAATCAAAGGAAAACCATTTTATCCATGCTGTCTCATAAAATACAAGGATGTCCTTATGGTAACCATTCTACTGGTAATTGGTCTTATTCAGTGTTTTTCAAAATATAATTCAGAGCTAATAGTAGCAAAATCACTTCAGTGCTTATTAAATGCCATTTCCTGGGCCCTTCCAAAGACATGAGAAATAAGAGCGCTGAGGCGTGAGCCCTAGGAATCTGTTTAAAAGCTCTCTTCCCAGGACCTTTATGTCCGCTGCAGAATAAGAACGAATGCTCTGAGCTCATCTGTTGTTTTGGATTGTTTTCATGTGACAAGCTATTGGACGATACAGTTCATTATCTCAGAAGTGCTCCTTCTCAGTTGGGTAAGGCAGAGACCCCCTCCACATTGCTCAGTGAGAACAGAGCAAGTTTCGAAGTCCTGGCACATTATCAGCTGCCACGTAAAACCCAGCTGCCCTTGGAATTCCTGAGGAAGAACAGGATTGTTGGCTCATGAAGATATATTAGATAATTAGGAAGAGAATAAGTAATTTAAACAAAACTCATCTTCTATGGTGACCTTATATGTAAACTAAGTTGTCTACTACTAGGTCACAGAGTTTTTATTTTAAAAGAAATGAACATTTCACCACAGGTTTTGCAGTGTGTGCTAATCTGAAGCTGCCTGTCAAATTGAAAGTACCATTAAGAGGCTCACAACAAGGGCTCTTGGGTGTTAAATGGCTTTTGCCAAATACCAAACCTATTATCCTGATTGGCTGCTAGAACCCTCTAAACGGTGGAGTGATTAAATAGGCTGTTATGAAACCCAAAAGATGCATAATTATGACAAATAAGACTCAAGTGCAGGGAGATTTTTGTCTTACTGACTGGATTACACTTCAAGGAGGAATCAATGAAGGAATGTTTCAAGCTACCATGAACTGTGTGGAAGAAAGCTGGTTAAGCGCTGAATTCTCCATCCCTGCAGTCTCATTATTCTGTGAGGATGAGGCAGGAGGGTTGCAAATTTGAGCCCAGCCTGGGCAACTTAACTGAGTGAGACTCTTTTTCACTGCACAATGAAAATCTGCACACAAATCTCTTTGGCGCATCATCCAAATACACTCAGTTCAGAAACCTGAGTCAAGAGTTTCCATCTTCAGTGTCTCATATGCAACAGCTTCTCTCCACTCATATCGCCGCCCCTGTCCTTTAACACCGAAGCTCGATTTGATGATTACGATGACTCTGTCAGCCACTCCTAACAAGATCTTGGGTTGATTCTGAGTCACCCTAATTTGTTCAGCACAAATCCTGCAGCCTCCATGTACTCATTTGCTTCACTTATGATGACTCATGGTAGGGTTCAGAAAGGAGCTCCACAAAAATCCAGGCCATTTTACATCTAAGAATTAAAGAAATTAAATATCGAGACCGAGTACATTTCTAAAAGGACAGTGATTCTCTCCAGGAGATACAGAAAGAGTTCTGATAAAGTAGCCTGGATCCTTGGGAAAAAATGAGAATTAAGTTGTGTCTTATACTGGTACAAATCCCCATTATGGAGTGCAATCATGATGCGTATATATAATGTACTAATAAAGATTTCAATTAAAAAATAAAAATTAAAAAATTAAAAATTAAAATAAAAAAAAATTTTAAGTAGCCTGGATCACCCACAATAAACACAGGAGGGTTTGTGATCAGAAAATCCAGTTAATTTGTTTAAAAATTTCTTACAGTAACAGACACATTGCAGTTGATCTCTCATGACATATCCCCCCCTCACTTTGAACACACTTATCCTACCATCCTTTGCCCCTTGCTGTAGCAGCTCTGGAAGTCCTCTCAGGAGTGTCTTCAGTGGACTGTTATGTCTGTTGTGATGTCAGGAGTAGATTCCAAATACTTACCTTTTACGGGCACTTTGACTTTGGGAAAGAGCCTTAAATTGTGCAGAGCCTAAGCGAATGAGTAAGGTGGATGAAGACACATTGTAAATTTTTAATTCAAATCTTTATTGTATATTATATATACACATGATCGCATTCAACATTGAGAACTTATACCAGTATATGACACAACTTCTCATTTTTTCCCATTCCCCTACCCACCCTACAACCCCCGCCCCCTTATATACATAAGCTTTGTTTCCTTTTTTTATACCATCACATTATTTTTCCCCTCGTTATTTACCCCTACACCCTATTTCCTTTTAAATATTTTCTATTTCACAATATCTACTATATATCCAGAACTCATTTACATCTTCTTTGCTCACACCAAAGAAAAGACGTGGTATTCACACATCGGTGACTTATTTATTTCACTGATGAGGATATGCTGAAGGTACATTCATTTGAGTGTGAATGAGTCTTCCTTTCTACTGGGTGGCTCTCAGCAAGCAGCATGGTTATAATTTTATTATATCTATTGAAGACATTGCGAAAAACCTTCCAGAGCTGTTTCAGAATATGGCAAGAATGATGACATAACTGTGTTATTAGGTACCTGAGTGGGATATAGGGCAATGTATCTCTTACTGCAATAAATTTTTAAAATTTAAATATTCTCTACATACTTTGATCAATTACTCATATACCATAATACTGCATCAAGGAAGTTTAGCATCAAAACATTTTTTCTTTAACAATACAGAAGAGACAGATCATGTGAATTCAGTTTCACGATAGAATACTTTCCAAGTACGGCAGATTGACAAAATTGACTATTCTCTTTTCTTTTGAAAGTTGGCAGTCAGATGTGATAGTCACACAATCTTAATCTGCAATGGAAAACTTTATAATTAGTCCAGGCTACTCTTTAATGAATGGTAGAATTTGTCATATTAGCAGTGTCTTAATGCAGTGAGGGTGAACATTTTAGAGACACTGCAACTCAAATTCCAGTTATTTATCACAAAGTGCCAACTGCACTTAAACCTGATTCCTGAGATGTTAGCTAAGAAATAACAACTCACACATTAACATTGTAAGTCTTAAAAGCTGGAAATATGCATGCCAAAAATTAGCCTCCACTGCTTTAGTGGAAAAGAACACCTTTTTCTGAGAGTGTGCTCACCTCTAGTGATCATTGATGTTCCTTTAAAACAGAAAATCACAGAGAATACAGCTAGCCTTTATTTTCTCTGTAGCACATGTAAAACATAAGCTTTTCCTGTTATGTTTATTTTTTTTCCTTCTAAATTTCTTTCACTTTCTCCAGTTCTGTTTACTATGTAACTTCAGCTAGGCTCTCCTCCTCCAAACAACTCGTGTGTGTGCAAATTAAGAAATGAACTGTTACTATTGCTATCACTGTATTTTCCTGATTTAGAAGAATTGTATAGGGTTTCTTGGTGAGAAGGAAAATACAATACAAGGGAAAGGGAGTCAACACATCCTGAAAGATGAAAGAGTTTAAATTGGGTCCAGATGCATCTTGGGGGAGTGGGGGTTATTACATTTAGAAACAATTTAATGTGTTCTGTTTGCAAAGCCTTTTGACAGAGCGTGTTACAAATCTGGTTTTCCTTCTCAGAAATCACAAAGTTGGTTTCAGTATTTTCTAAGTGTTTTCATATTTTCTTTTTTTTGCTGTTTATTGAGTTCATTGGTACATTTTAGATATACGTTATGATCACATTCAACATTACAAATGAATACTTTTACATCATATATCTTGATTCTCATTTTTTCCCATTATCTTAGCCTCCCTATCACTTCCAACTCTCTATGTACAAAAACTATGTTTCCATTTTTTTTTGTTTTTACCATCAAATTTTTTCTTTGTCTTCTTTACTTTCTCCTCCTCTCCCTTTCCTTTTTCCCTTTGAATATTTTCTTCTATTTCATAATATCTATCATACATTGTGGACCTCATTTACATCTTTAGTTTCTCACACTAGAGAGGTGATATGATATTTACATATCTGTGTCCTACTTAATTCACTCATGTGTATGGCCTCAAGGTGTATATATATACTGGAGATAAGGTCTTACTTTGTAGTTCAAGCTGGCCCTGAATTCACTATGTAGCCCAGGCCAGCCTTAAACTCACACCAATCCTCCTGCCTCTGCCTCCCTTGTGCTGAGATTATAGGCATGAGTCACCATGTCCAGCATTGTGGTATGTAGTACCAGAATCAAACTTGGGACATTGCGCTTGCCAGGCAGACACCAGAACCACTGAGCTAAATCCCCAGACCTCAATGTGCATTTTAAAGGCTAGTCTAACAACATAAAAAAGGGGGTGCTGGGGAAAACAAGCAGGTGTCTGGACCACATCTGTGTCTTGCTTACCTGAACTTTTACTAATTCATGGCTTATAAAATATCAGTCTTGTTGACCACTTAAATTATTCTTTTGCTTTAAAAAAGTGAAGGAAACCAGAAAATGATATCAATCTGTTTAAATTTGTAGCTCTCTAATTTTAAGAATTATGCTCTAATCTGAAGATCTCATCCTCTATCCACACACGGTAATTATTATTGAAACTGTCTTACCCTGTGGTCATTCTCTTCCTGGTCTGATAGACAGTATGTATTTAACTTCGGCTTGAGAAGGAAGCCTGAGAAATCACTAACAATTTGGCTCCTGGTACTGTTAGTTTTTGTTTTTTGTTTTTGTTTTTTTTTTTTTGTTGTTGTTGTTGTTTTTGTTGTTTGGTTGTTTTTCTTGTTTTGTTTTGTTTTTTGGTGTGCTTGTTGCTTCACTGAGCACATTGAAGGAAATTAAACACCAGATTTAAAAAGTGATCTTTGGAAGAATTTTCAGATTATGATGACTGTTATGAAGACACTGCTAGAGAAGGCATTCTTTGTAATTGTTTAAGTGGGAAGAAATTTTCTATCCAGCACTTTGTCTTTGTTGCAAGATATGCCTATAATCAAGGCCCAGCATCTGAGTAATATTTGGAGGTATGGTCCAGATTCAGTACAGAAACCATAATTTCTGATTCATGATCATATTCTGGCACACACATGAACTTACACACCATCCAATAAATCATCTATAAGTGAGACACTGAAAAGCTCTGTTCTTTCTGATGAATGTTTCCTGAATTTTAAGAATGTTGAGCTGAATAACATTACTCACTTAATCATTGATTTCACCATTCTTGAGCATGGTAAAGAAAAAGAAATTTACATCAGTCAGGAAAACCCATGCTAGCTGCCACTCTCATCCTTGAAGTTTCCATAAACATTGCTTCACACAGTATTAAAAACATAATTTCTTTCATATGAGAAGTCTATGTACATCACTGTAATGCAACCTGGAGCTCTGCTGCATGCACCTGGCCTCCTGTGTGATTGGGGAAGAAGGAAACTACAGGGAATGCACTAACTCAGCTGGAGAAAAGAAAAAATCCTCCACTTGTACTCAGAATTCACTGGTCAGAACTCATTCTTATGGCAATATCTGATGGCAGGGCAGGCTTAGAAGTATAGTCTCATTTATGCTTAAGAAGAAGAAAATGAAATGATATATGATAAATATAAAGCATTTTTCTGCTTAATCAGCACCCTAGCCCTATAGAGAACTAGGTACTTGATCACCTTTTCCCCTAATGAAGAAACATAGTCGTGTGCCATCTCCATTGCCATAGATGTACCCACCAGTATAGCTGTATGCATGAAATCCAGACATAAATCCCCCTGGTCCAGCAAATAAGGAAACAAAATCGTGAGTTTTTGGTCTTCTCTCCTCCCCCATACTCCTAACCTAATCAGTGTGACAGAAATTGCATCATTTCAATAAACTATTTCACTGGGAAAACTGAACAACAGATACATATCGGATGTTTCTTAAAGTGATACCAAAATTCTACCAGGTATTGTTAAAGCTTCTCTTTTTACCTAGTTGTAAATTAGATTTTTCATTTTATGTTCTTGCTTCATTTCCATGCAGTGGCTCTCTGGTCTTTCTTCCGAAGTTAAGGATTTCATTTGCCCACCATTCCATTAGAAGTGGAAATTTGGACATGTGTTCTTCCTAGAAGCTGGACAATTTGTTCATTTCACCTTGCCTCTTTTTTGTGGCATAAGTTTTTATAAAACATCTAGCAATGAAATTCTTCAAGCATTTTCACAATTAAATACTAACTCAGAAAGTACACTTTTCTCAAAAAAAAACCTTTCTGGCCTGTCTCAAGTTCTAGCCTTTTTGGTTTGAGGTTCTGATTTCTTGGATTATATGTTTTCCTCTACATTATAGTAGACTTTTGAAAAATCTGTTTGTTGTCACCAATATGTGCTAATAAATATATTCAATGCCATTTTTGCAAATTGTCCTAAGAATGTTATACTCCTTTGTTGCTTCTCCATCTAAAGACATGTCAATCATATTGAGATCCTAACAATAATATAATATTTCCCCTGAGTTCCTTTCATCAACTAATAGGCTCTTTGTTACTCTAAATCTTTTAAAAATCTCATCTCTTACCACTTGGGATCAAGAAGCACTTGGCTTTAATATCCTTTACAACCCTAATTTTCTGGATGTTTACATTCTGCTGTTTCTACTTGCATATTTGATAGGTTTCTCTTTTTCTCATCTCTTCCAAAAGCAATTGTATTGAATTTTACATTAATGTTTGTTGGTATATTTTAGATATGCATAATGATCACATCCATCACAGGGATTTGTACCTATTCATAGTACATCCTGATTCTTCTTTTTTGGCCACTTCCTTCCCCTCCTTTGACCCTCTCATCTCCTCCTTACTTACAATAGCCTGGTGTCCACATTTTTCCTTCTGTTCTCTTTTTTCTCTCTACCCTTCCTTCCTTTCCTCTCCTTTGTTCTTCTTCCAATTTAAACATTTTCTTCCTAACTCCCTATATCTGCCATACATTCTGATCCTTACCCTTTTGGTTTCTAATATCAGGAACATGGCGATATTTAAACATGGAACAACCTTATTCACTACATATGAGTGAGCAACAAATTCATCCAGATCTTGGCAACTAAAGACCACAAACCTTGATCTTTCAGTGTCTGTCTGGGGCTGAGAATCCAGGAGTAGTTGACTAAGATGTTTCAGTGTCAGTCTCATGAAAGATTACAGTTGAACAGCTGACCCTACAATCTGAGGAACTGAGAGGAGCTGGACAATCTGCTTTGTTCCGGTTGTAATAGAACTATATCAGGAGTCTCTGAGTTTTTACTACATACACCTTTCTATCAAATGATTCATGATATGGACATTCTTGGGCTCTTGGATTTGCATGCTACATATAGAGTGAAAGATAGTGAGTTATCAACTGATAAAGTCTGATAGAATAGAGCCTTGACATAGGAACTCTCTTTGTGTGGGCTAGTTGTAACTCAAGTTGGTTGTAAGTCAAGACTATGTTTCCCATTGTAATAATGGAAATACCCATAATGCATTCTGAATCTCACAAAGCTCCCCTTGACTAATCTTTTTATAGTAAAAATGAATGAATAATGTATGTATTTACCAAAAAGTTACAAAATGTACTTGGTTTACCAAAGACAACTTCACACTGTGTGCACCATCCAAATTGACATCTTTGGCTTGCCAGGGGGAAAGATGAAAGGGAGGGTGATTATTTTTTGGAAGGTAAGTCTCCTTTGAAAAGGACATCAGGAATTTAGCTCTTTAACCTGCTGAAGTTCTTCTGTAGACATTTCCTGTGAGTTTTCCTTGCCAGTCCTTCAAGATCACCACTGTCTACACTGCAAGCCTATGAACTCTGCTCTAGTGACAGTGTCTTCAATCATAGGGTCAGATGAAGGCTCAGGTTCCTCTACACAGCCTTCCAAGTGTTTCTTCTTTAAAATTTTAGGAAAAACTTTCTGCCAGGCAGATCTCAATGTCCTTGAAGGGACACTGGGCCAGGGTTTCTCAACCCCACAAAGGAAAGGATATTGTAATGTTCCTTCCAGATCTCATTAAATCTGTATCTAAGACCATCTGGAGCCCTTTAGGGACAGTTCCTTGGTGTATAGATTCTTACAATGAGGTATACCCTGCTGGTCCATAGGCTGCAGTAGAGGAGTTGTATTAGGTGGGAAGAACTCAATTGAGAGCCTTGGGAATTCTTCAGGCAGTTGTCCCAAATCTCATGAGTGAGCAGAAGAATTTTCCATGATGAGTAGAGCCTTGAGTGGTAAATGTTTCTCCTCTAGAAATTACTTAACTGTAGGACAGAAGGCTTCCTTGATCCACTCAAGAAAATGTACTCTTGTTATCCAGGCTGTAACATAGATCTGCGCATTACCCCTACCTTATTCTTCATGACCACATTTTCTAAATAGTCTAATGATCTCAGAGTGATAAATCATGAGAGGCTTTATGTTGAGGTCACCACTTGCCTTGGCATATAGCAAATGTTTAGCCTACCCTTTATAGGTTTATGGCCTGGCATTTTCTGCTCTTCTTGGGTAATATATGTTCTCCTTGGAATTTTCTTCCATAAAAGCCAGTTTCATCAGAGTTAAAAACTAGATGAGAGAAAAACTCATTTATCTGTGTCACTGTTTTGGAGTGGTGTATGCAATTTTTTGCAGCCCTTTTACCAACACTAGCAGCTTCACCATACCTAGCTATGCTATGAAGACCAGCTCTCACTTTAAAATTGTTAAGCCACTCATTTTTATTACTCTCTGATGAATTATCCTTTACAAGTCTACATTTATAGCCTAAGCATTCTAACAAATTATAGATTGATATAAACTATAACTTGCCCTATTCCATTCATTTAACCACATTACTGCCAGCCTTTTTACGTAACTAATACTGTTGTTCATGACTTAATAATTTGAATAACACTTTTAGTAACATCAACTTCCTCATATAAATGTCTTCTCCATAGCTGTGTTGAAACTGTGGGTTGCAACTCACTGTACCTATGAGCCAGAGTGGGCATGAGAATGTCACTCTTGTATGTTTTACACAATTCTTTTCTTCTTTTCTATTGTGATTTCTTTATTTACTTCTCTTTCCTATCCTGGTTCATCTTCTAGTTTTTGGGTGGCTATTTTGATAGCAATAAACATAGCAGTTATGTAAAGCATCAGCTGAAATCATACACACAAATGTGGGTATCTGGCCTCAGACTGACACTCGTGTATGCTTACATATGCTTTTCTGACATCACATGTCTTTATCTGTAGCCTTGTAAACATCCAGCATTTGGGTCATAAATTAAGGCTTTGACAATAAGTTAAAAATTACAATTCCAGCTGTAGCCCACGTTACAAGTTTGTTGTAACCCAAGTTTGTGTGTGAGACTGGTCATAACTCTGGGTTCACTATATAACCCTCTGGTGCTGTACCTGTCTTAGTTTTTGTAAAGGCTTTTTTCTGATGTACAGACAGTGAAATCACCATACACATTTCTCAGAATGTATCCCACTATTAAGCAACATGTGGTGTATTTTGCTGCTTGATCATAGAGCATATGTCTAGTCTTAAACTGGTCACTAACTTCTTAGTTTGTTCATATATTAACCAGGAAGGTAGTGTCCCATTTTTTATTCTTACAACAGACTTGTATTTCTCATACTAAGTGTTTATAATCCAAACTATTACTGACAGCCAATACAACTAGTCCTGAATTTCTTAACTATTTCTTATTTTTAGGCTCTCTATAACCAATCCTTCCTCACTAAATTGACCACAGTGAGTCCATGAAGGAAATATCTTTGGTTCCCATAGACTCTTGTTTATATTTTTAGCTTAATTTCCAACTACGTCGTATACATACTCCAAGCTCTAATCACAAAACTTTTCTCTCTCAATGGAATCTAGAAAGCCCTTTTATATCTTTGCACTGATTACATGCTATCACTTCCTCCATAATCACCTCCTTTCTCCCATAACATGTTTGGCCCTCTTTGGGGCATGCTACCTCTGCCGTGCCTGCCTACCTAAACTGTATCAGTCTCAAAATGAGTTACATCTCCGGGGTTGCAGTGTTCATTCCTCAAATAAGCTAAGCCTGAAATTATTTCCCATCACCACAGGGCCTTTATCAATTGATCTAACATACTAGATTCTTAGCAGTAATCATATAAATATTTATCAAAAGCATAAGTGAGTACATAAATTAATCCACAAGAATCTGTCTTGTTTCCTATTCTAACCATGAAGCTAAGCTCCTTAATCATTAGCCCTTTATAAAAGCTTAACAATGGTAAAATTAATGACAACAGCTGATCCTTCATATTGCACCTATTCCTCTTGAATGATTTCACTTAAACAGGCATCCACCTCAGAGTTTATACCCTAAATTTAGGCTCATAATTCTCAGATGGAAATCTTCATCTATATTTCCCAAGATAAACTTGAGTCCAGTATGTACAAAACATAACACATTTTATTTCCATTCATACAATTTTTACTTTTGAATTTTCTTTCTTGGTGAATGGACCCTCAAAGGCAAAAGTGTGGGTGATGACCCAGACTCCTCCTAGACACTTGCTCCTTTAACCCATTTGGTCCCTAGACTTGTGAATTAAATATCTTTTGGTCTGTTTTTTATCTCTCTGCTTGTTTTCAGTTTTGTTTTGTTTTGTTTTGTTTTCTCAACTTCTTATCAGGTACTGCTAGGTTACCCTGCAAGTCTCCTAAATGTTCTCCCTTCCTTTTGTCTCACATTCCTGTAGTTTATGTTCCAAACTGCTTGGCAATGATTGTTGTACCACATAGGCTTCCCATCTGCCCTTGTAATGTAAGCTCCCATCCACAGTTTCCCATTGCCTGAACGTCAACATTACTGCCTTTGTTCCCATATGAAGCATGTACCAGCTCTGCGTTTCCTGTACTTTGGAGTCATAGTTCCTGTTTCCTTCTCTGTGCAGGCCCCAGATGTAAAGGATTACACATAACTAACTTAATTCATAATTTTCCCAAGCACTGTCCTTTCATGTGCTTGGCTTTCCCACCTCATAGGTCTCCTGCCTGGACTATGGGTTAGTTTCTGATCCCGGAAAGTAGGACTTATGAGTGACCTGCTCTGTCAATAGTTGCTGGCCCCAGGCATGATTGTTAGAAATCTTACTCCATAAAGAATAAAACCAAACCACAGAATGTACTCGTAATTTAGTCATTAATTCCCTGTTGATGCAGTGGAATATTACCTCAGGTGCTGAAGTTTTCTCACAGTGATCCAAGTGACCGATCCCATTTTCATTTTTATGTCTCTAAAAGCCAATTTTTAATTTGGAATTTTTTGTTGTTTTATTTTGAGGCTGAAAGGCAGAAAGGAGTAGAATATTTTGATTTTGTTTAGTATCATTTTTCAATAGAAACTCAACTGACCTCTCTGAAAAGTTATCCATACTTTGCCTTAGACTCGGATTTATTTTTTTGAAGTCTCTATGGGCAATGATTGGTTAAAACAGAGGAAAGAGATAAGGATTCATCCACAGGAGGAAGCTGAGACAAGCAAAGACAGTGACAGGCAGATAAACAGAAAAGGTAGACGTGGTTAAAAATAAAAAGTCTCACATATCTGAAAAGTTCTGGCTGAGACAGTAAGGCAGATAAAAGCAGAAAAAGGAGAAATACAATCCATACCGCTGGTAATTGGAGAATGGATAAGGATGGAGGACGGCAGCTCAGAGAGAGAAAGAAAAGCAGAGACAGAATGTACAATAAAGGAGATAAAAGCAAAGCTGAAAAACAAGCACTAGTCAAGGGTGGAAAAAGCAGGAACTTGAGACACTGACAGTTCGTGGGACTCACTGCTCAGCTCTTCCTCTGACCTATGAATCAGAAGAGTCAGGGGCATTTTTGAAGATGCCATTCTCCTTTATTTAATAAAATTAAATAACTCTTCTTTTAAATTGCAGATATCATATATTATATCCAAGCAATAGGAAAACTGACTAATGCAAAGGAGACAAGGGCCTTTGATTAGAATTCTAATCTAATTCTAATTTAATAAATCTCCTTTATTTAATAAATGTTTAAATAAATAATTTCTGTCCTACAAGAAAGCACAAAATCAGTATAGGCTGATAACAGGCACTCAGTTGATTTGGAAGCTCAGTTGCTAAAGTAGGAAGTTAGAGAATTTGGCAAAGATATCCCTTGAGCAGGACTCGTGCTGCCTGTTGCCTTGCAGTAGTCTCACATTCCTGGTTTCTGAAACATCCATCTGTTATATAAAAGTATTTTGGGTTCTTTTATCAGTAAGAACTGAATGCCTTGGAGCATCTCAACTCTCTCCCTTCTCTATGCATACGTACAATTGATTGATAGTGATCACTAAGTTTTATGAGATAGCTTTTCCTCCCTTCAATTACCAATAAAATGTACAGGCACTGATATCTCCAAATTGCCTATCCATTCTAAGGCAAAAATATTTGATCACTACCATGGAAGTGATTAAGATAGATGCATTTTTGAACTCTGGCTCACACTGATCCATTGTTAGTGGCTTATTCATCTTCATTGTCAGGTACCTAATCAGAAACAGACAGAAGTTCTTCTGATATGCATTGAAAATTTATTGTAAGACTACTTTAAAGAAGGCTTCATAAAAAGAATAATGTAATTTTCATACCTAGTGTTCTTCCTTGGAAGTTGAGGGGTGTTGTGACTTAGAGCTAAAATAGTCCACAAAATCTTGTGTGTTGAGATATGAGGCTTTTGAGAGCTGGGAGTGCCATCTTCATGAGTAAATTCATCATCTTTCAAATGAGTAAATGTGCTGTGAGGACCAGCACCCTGATCTGAGGAGGTAGGTCACTGGGGCTTGACCTGCGAGGGTGTATTCTTCTCTTGGTGTGTCCTTTCTTTGCTTCCTGTACGCCATGTAGTAAGGAGATATCCCCTGTTATGCCCTTTCACCATGTCCTTTATGCTTTGGAGCCAGCAGAGGTATGGACTGAACCCACCAAAACTCTGAACCAAATTAAACTCTTCCTTTAAATTGCAGATATCATATATTATATCCAAGCAATAGGAAAACTGACTAATGCAAAGGAGACAAGGGCCTTTGATTAGAATTCTAATGAAGATTTGAGTGGGGCTTGTTATTCTTGTTAGATAGTGCTTTCAGAAATCAGGTCTGCAAGAGAACATGGAACAATATTGACTAAGGCACAAAACAATTCAAGTAACCTTCATGCTGATAATTACTAGCCAATCAGAATTCATAACAAGTATACTTATCCACTCAGAATTCACTGCACATGACTGGTGACTTGCTGATGTCAGAAAACAGATGAAAGGCAACAGTGAAGTGTATAATATGATTATAAAATAATGGATCAGAGTGCAATTCTAGAAAAAATGACAGGGTTAGTAAGGTTGGGAAAGTATATTTTTTAGCTTTGAAAAACACATAAGATCACATTGTCAAGAATGGAAACAGAAGTTCAAAATAAAACAATATTCATTGCAGTTTTTTAACTGGGAAAAAACAAGATTTACATAAATATCTAATGACTTGTGTGAGGAAAAAAAATTACAATAAATTCTTAGTGGCTATTTATTTCCTGAGGTTTTTCTGAGAAGTTGACTTTTGAGAGCAGGACCTTTTAGCTCTGTTGTGATTTTCATTCTATGTAGCCACTGAATTTATCCTTTTCTTCTTTTTATATGTATTTTCTGTAAAGCAGCAATTTTTCATGGAATAACATTCACTTGACACCAGGAATATCATGCTATTGTCAGGTTATGGTTTGTGGAGTTGAAATGGGCAGGGAGCCCAGCGTAGGACAGTGACCTTGTGACCCAGGGTTCAAAACAACTCTTGAAGGTACTCCTCAAAGCTCTGATTATCACCAGTGAAATAACAATTCACCTCTCTGTTTTCTTTTACTGAAACTGCAACTGTAAGTAACAAAATGTAGCAAAGGTTCCAAAGAAAATAAAATGACCTTTAAATTTTCTGAAACATAAAGGCCACTTCATGCAACAGAGAACAGCAAAAGATGCGTGGCCTTAGGAGGTGAGTGAGATGACTCAGATTAGGGGATAAAAAGAGAGCACAGCTGGGACCTGGGGGCTTGTCCTTTGTGAAGTTCCAAGGACTCAGGTCCCCTTTAAATGGAAAATAGATGTGGGAGACCTCAAAAGACTTAGTATAGATCATAACTGGAAAATCTCTATAATTATGCAAGGTATCTGAGGGATCCCAATTGGGTCAATGAACTTGCTGTAATGTAGTGTTTTCCATTGTGTTTCTTTAATACCAAAGCTGAAAGGAATACATATAAAAGATAATATAGTATGAAGCATTTGCTACTATTAATAATATGAAAGTAGAAATCAAGACTATTTTTTACACTACTAATAATGTACATTTCAAACCAAGAAATCCCCAGAAGGCTTACTCATTTTATAAGGCGAAAATAAGATATTGAGGAGATGCAAAACATCTGTTTTAAAGTTCTGAGAGAACAGTGGAAGATTTCAAAATTGTGAAGTGAAAAGTCTAAGAGCCACATTCAATTAAAACTTTAATCTCTTTTTAGATTATTTGAGAAAATAAATGACATTAAATTTATAGTTCAAATAAGGGGGTCATTTTTAAGAAGGCAATAATTGACAAAAGATTAAGTCTGAAAATTTAAAGGTGCATTTTTCTGCTTGTCCAAACCTCTCACAATATTAAGATAAACTCTTGGATTCCAATGAGTCATCTTATATATTTTGTACACCAGTGTAATTTAAGAAAGCTGCTAGGAATACTATGTTTACATATTACTGAGACTTGAAATGCAAGCTGACTTTAAAATATAAGAGTATATTAATTTAACTTAAGGGACTAGATAAGGAAAATAGTGAAACAAATATGCTTATGATTAAAGAAATAATGTAAGGCTCACTAAATGCATTCAAACTCTTTGACGCCTATTTGCAGTTAGAATTAGTAAGCAAATATTTCTTAAATGCCTACTATACATTGAGGTACAGAAGGTATATCATGATTAGGAGGAATAATATCTGCCCTTCTCTAGTTGTTGTAGAGAAATCCGATGTATGATGATGAGTGTTATTCACAGAATCAGTGCTGAAACAGGACTTACACTGACTTTTAGGGGTTTTAGGGAATAAAGAACAATCCCCCCTACTTGAGTGATTATTTCAAGGTTATTCTAAGGTTATTCAATCATACCTCCTGAACCTCCAGTGTGGTTCACAGCCACTATCTACTTCCTGGGCCCAAAGGTACATCCAAAGAAAATAAACAACTATCAAAGCTATTTGTAATATCCAGAGTCCTCACCGCTGCTAGGAAATACTTGCATATAAGTCTTTTCTCAGTATTTTCTCATATTTCATATGGATACAACAGCAGTCTCCAGCTCTCTTCAAATTTGCAAATCTCACAGTATTCCTGGCCTCTCACCTCTTTCTGCCACCTACTCTGCAACCATTAGACATCAGCCTTTTCACTTTTCTTTTTCTCCTCTTCAAACTGTCCCTCCTAAATCAAATACTCGTTCAGGCCTTGCACTATTCTAGAATGACAGAGGACCTTTCATGGTGTACTCTTTTCTTTCTCCCCTTCTTTCCTCTTTACCCTATATCCCCATGTGTAATCTCTTCCATCATGTGATCTTTTCCTTATTTTAAAAATATTGTGTTGTGGAAAAATAAGTGAATGTTTAATTGATGAATGTTTAAACTTGGTGAATGTTTAAAATGTTTTGAAAAATATATCAGTAAGGCACATTGCCATTACTACTCCGGAATATTCCCTCTCACTTTGAACATGCTCATCCCTGCAATTTTGCCATTTTTTGAAGTAATTCTGGATGTCCTCTTTCACGAGTGTCTTCAGAGACCTGTTGTCACTATCTCAGTGTTCTGAAAAGATTTAAAATGTTTACTTTCCATAGTCATTTTGACTCTGAGGAAGAGCCAGAAGTCATATGACACCAGATCTGATAAAGAAAGTGGAAAAGAACATACCACACTATTTTTACATTACTTTTTCAATCATATCCGCTGTAAGCAGGAGAAAGGTACTTCCACAACCACTTCACAATATGGCAAGAATGGTGAGGTAAATGTGTTTCTAGTGAGGAGGCATATTTGATGGGGACTTATAGCAATATTTAATAAATCTTTCAAATGTATATACTCACCATGTATTTTGATTATACTTTGTATTATATCTCCTCATCCCTAGGTATTGATAAGCTCTTGCCTTTTCTGTATTGTTCTGTTCATTTTTAATTATCTGTCATAAATGTATAAAAGTAACTTTTATTGATTTTTTTTCCTACTTTCAAGTCTTGTTCTTGGTACTAATAAATTGATTTCTATATTACTCTTGTGACAAATCCTTCCCGACGTCTGTTGGCATTTAGATTTGGATCTTCTTAATTGCAAAAATTAGAACAGTCTTTACATCACCTTAATTCTTCTTCTATTAGGGTAGAATTCCACTTCATAACAACCCAAGTTTTTACCACTGCAATACCCATAGACAAAGTATTGTTTTCTTCATCAAAACTCATTCACTTTTTCCTTTACTTCTTTTTATTCTGTCATCAGTGAAATGAAACATGTTTGTTTGTTACGTTAGAGGTAATCTCTGAAGAATAGAGTTCACTTTCACAATATGTTAGTAATCCTATATTCTGTCTTCATTTTCTCTTTTTACTTTGTCACTATTATAAAAGGAACAGAAGCTCTCATTTGGCACCATTATTTAAAAAAATTCATAGCGAGTCACTGCTGAATAGTTTTTGATAGTGAAAAAATTACTGAATCTGGTTGTTAAAGATATTAGTGAAGGACAACAAGCCATTTGGCCTCTCTCACCTTCGATTCCCTTATCTGCAAGTGGGGATTATGTTTGCTTTTCTGCCTTGTTGTGATTATCAGATAGTACCTTGCATATAAAAGCACCTTATGAATGTTAAAGGAATATTTCTTTCCATCATAACTTCTTACTGGGAACCAAGATTTTTTTTAAAAATCCATGTATTAACCAGTTTCCTTTCTTTTTCTTTTCTTTTTATTGAAAGTATAGCTTTTGCCACTGTTATCAGGAAGAGATACCTATAATTCCCTCGCTTTAAGAAAAAAAGACTGTGTGTGCTCTCTTGAATCCCAGAGCTATATCTTTAGGGATTTCACCTTCATGACTACTTAGGATAATGGCTATTGGGTCTGTCATAATATCTACCGCTTTCTTGAATAACCTAGGGTAAAGTTTAAATCTTCAAGGCCAAAAGAAATGCTTTCTTCTTTCTATTTTAGTTTGACCTCTTTCTCTTCCTCATATCTACAATCATTGGAACTAATCCCATTCAACTATTTCTGTTTTAAACTTTAAGAAAATAGAAAGGAAGAAGACAAAGAATTTTAGTGTTATGTTAATTTCTGTCCTGTCATTTAATAATTGTCAAGCCTAGTGTAAATAATGTTGAAGTAAAATAATAATTCTGTATTCAAGAAAATAAGAACATAGTTCACATGCCTATAATCTTCTAGGAGGCTGACTTGGAAAGATCTCAAATTCAAACCCAGCACAGACAATTTAATGGCTCAGTAAGACTCTGTCTCAAGATTAAAAGAGGCTTTAGTAGCTTGGTATGAGAGAGAGAGAGAGAGATTGACAGCAGACAGACAGACAGAGAGAAACAGAGAATAGCTTATTCTGGCCCCAAATTAGTGACCAAGCCAATATGAGTGACCTAGTTACATGAACTCAATTTACCCTGAGTGGTACATGAACTTCTATAGTAGCAGAATGAAATAAGTCAGTATATTTACCAAGTGCATTGGTGGGGTTAACAGGTAAGTGAATAGAACAGAACAGGGACATTTCTTTTATAGGGTTCCAATGTTATCACATTCTTAGCTTTTGGGCTGGTGGAAGCCAGATATCTGTCAAGGTTAGAAATATGTTCCAAAAGTTTTACCTAGTATTCAGGATATTGTAGGTCAGATACAGAGGTTGACAATAAATGACTATTACAAAGAGAATAAAGAAAGCCAAAGATGACTTTCATTCTTAGTTTACAATATTCCATCTCCAAAATAAGAATTCTTTAGTCAACTGTGATCAGAAAGTCTGTGAATTCTTCAATATACATGTGGCTTCTTCAGAGAACTGCAATTCACAACAATAACACAGGAGATAAAATAAAATAATATGGTGATTATTTTTTTAAAAATATTCACAGGGGCTGGGGATTTAGCTCAGTAGTTCTGGCGCCTATCTTGCAAGCTCAAGGGTCCTGGGTTCGATCTCTGGTAACCACATACAATACTGGGCATGGAGACTCTCGCCCACCAGCAGTCAGTACCACATACCACAGTGCCGGGCGTGGTGGCTCACGCCCATAATCCCAGCATTAGGGAGGCAGAGGCAGGAGGATTGCTGTGATGTGAGTGTGAGGCTGAGCTCAGGGCCAGCCTGAACTTAAAAAAAGCGAGACCTTCCCTAAAAAAATAAATAAATCACAGTAAAGGGCACAGTGTCATTAATCACCCCCAAAATATCCCTTCTTGTCATGCACACACACTTATTCCATTGCTCTTGCCACTTCTGAAGCACTTTTGTAAGTCTATTGTGTGTCTCGAACTGAGCTTTTCTTGACTGCTCCTGTACTGATTCAGAATATTTGCCTTTCATGGTCATCTTTACTTTGTACAAAAACCAGAAGTCACCAGGTGCCCGATCTAGTGAATAAAGTGGATGAGGTGAAATTGTAATATTTTTATTGGACAGAAATTACCATAACAGAAGCAATGTGTGACAAAAAGTGTTGTGTTGGAGGAAGAAATCAGTTATCCATTCTTTAGAACATTTTCATGCACCTTTTTTTCTTAAACACTGTAATCACCCTTATAATCTTCAAAGTTCACTGTTAAGTTCTGGTGTACAACTGACTTACACAGTTCCATCAAGTGCAAAACACACAGTCACCATCATTGGGTGCTGAATCTTGATTGATGCACTTTTTTTATAGGAGGACTGAGTGATTTCCATTGAGAATTTTGAAACTTAGTCTCCAGATGAGAATCACAGACCCCAGTTTTATCCTTCAAAAACCAGAATCTGAAGTAGCATGATTGAGCAACTCCACAAAAATGTCTTGTTCATGACCCATCATTTAGGGCATTCTTTGAAACACACCTTCCCCCAACTGTTAGCTCACAAGGAATTGCCTGCACCAAACAAATTCAAACTCATCATGCCATGTTACTAAGGTGTGGCACGCACTTTCTTGCTTCTCAAACTGAAGAAGATCCTTGCTTTTCTTTTGGATTGTACTTGGCAGCAGAATTCACCATATTTTCCAGTCACGTATTTTATATATGCTTGGAATATTTATAAAGATGAAATGACTAAGGTTGGGCCCCTCAAAAATAGGTACTATAACAGTTTATGGAATATATCAGTCAAAGAGCATTTCATGAAAACAACAAGGCCCGAGCAGAGAAACTGAGTAGAAAAAGTGTTAGAATAAAAATAATGGATAGTGCATAACCCTGCCAGGTAGGAACCTGTGGTAAAGCTAAAGGAACTTGGCTGAATCTTCTTAGAAAAGCACCTGCATGTTGGATAGGATACTGTATAGACTGTGGAGTTCAACATCTTTCCCTGACACTTGAATTTGCCTTTTGTTTGAACTGTGACTCAGAATCACTTTAAAATGTGCAGTTACACATCACTGACTCACTACTCAGTAAGTCTAGTCCATCAGTACTAGTCTGTTTCCTGCCGCTAAGAATGCAGTGCCACGGACCAGGCAAAGTTGGTCATACAGACAAGGTTATTGTAGCTCACAGTTCTGATCTAGTGGTGAAGTTTGCATGTGCTAGTGGCCTAATCCCTGGCGGTCCTGGGGAACACAGGCTAACTCATGATATGAGACAGGAAGCCTCTGTGTGTGTGTGTGTGTGTGTGTGTGTGTGTGCACGCACGTTGACGTGTTCCTGATCGCTCTGTTCTAATAAAGTCACATAATTACATCCAGAAAATTCTATTCTAATGACTCTCTGTGTGCCTAACCACTCCCCAAAGGCTTTCCCTACAAGATGCAATAGTTGCTTAAGGTTTCTTGAGTCTTTTCTAATGCAACGGTGTCAGCGCATGACAACCTGCGATGTGCTCAAACTTCACTTGAATTACACCATCATCTTTAGACAGAACTAATTATAAGAAGCTTCTTTTCTACTTCAAGTGGAGAAGACAGTGTATCCTTGTCTTCTTCCTCCCACTGGCTTTAATGCTGTAGTGTACACCATACTAAACAAATTAAAATAGCATTTAAAAAAGCCATTTGAGAGATGCAGATGAAAACAACACTGAGATTTCATCTCACCCCACAAAGAATGGCTGCTATTTCAGAACTAGCCAGCAACAAATGTTGACAAGGCTGCGGAGATAAAGGAACCCTTCTCCAACATTGGTGCAAATGTAGACTCATACAACCTCTGTGGAGATTCCTCAAAAAGCTAGGATTGGAAGTCCCATTTGACCTGGCCATCATTCTGGTGGTATATGCACAAAGAAATTAAAAGATTCATATCAGAGCGACATATGTGCACCCATGTTTACAGCAGCTCAGTTTGCAATAGCTAAATCTTGGAAACAACCCAAATGTCCATCAACTGGAGCCTGGATAAAAAAGATGTGGTTCTTTTATAGAATGGAGTATTACTCTGCCATTAAAAATGATAAGATTGAGTCATTCATACTCAAATGGATGTACCTTGAGGACATCCTCATAAGTGAAATAAATAGGTCACAGATGTGTAAATATCGTATCTTTTCTCTGATATGAGAAAATGAAGTTGTAAAAGAGGTGTAATATGTATAGTTAATGTTGTGAAATAAAAAAATATTTAAAAGGGAAGAGAGTATAGGGGTAAATAATGAGGGGAAAATAAATGTGATAATAATAAAGAAAAAAGGAAACAAAGATTATGTATATAGGGAGTAGGGAGTTGCAGGGTGGGGGGAAGGGGAAAAATGAGAATCAAGTCATGTCATATTCTGGCACAAACTTTCAATGTTGAATGCGATGCTGATATGTATTCATAAAATACCAATAAAGATTTTTTTAATGAGAATTAAGTTGTGTCATATACTGATACAAATTCTCATTGTTGAATGTAATCATGATGTGTATATGTAATGTACCAATAAAGATTTCAATTTAAAAGAAGCCATTTTAGTATATTTCGAAGGTAAATCAGGACATGCTAAATCTTATAGTATTCCTGGAAAACGTTAATCGTTTCTTCAACAATAGTTTAGGTAATATCAAATTATTCTCATTTTCTTCCCTTTATATAAAGTTTCTTTTCCTAAAAATGTTCTATTTTTCTGTATCTGTTTTAAAGGATCATACATACAACAGAATGGAATACCGGTGTCAATCTTGAATATATAGGATAAAATAATAGTATGATTTCCGTACCCTAGAGATGATATTTTCCTGTTTGCTTATGAAATCTGTTTCTTCAGATGGAAGTCCCCTTCTTGTTTGCTATTTATTTAGTTACTTTTGATTCAGATTGAACATACTGTCCTGTCTGTATTATGCCCCCCATAAAAGTGAGCCAGTTTTACAAGTGCTAACCCAGTTTGTCCCTCTGCACATTTCCATCCTCTCTTGTCCTCTCACACTTAATTATTTGAATATAAATAAAAGTTTTTTATTCTTTCAGAAAGTTTTAGGTTATTTTGTTGAGAATATTTTTGTAAAATACACATTTGGATTTAATTAAGTAGGTAGTGAGAAATCACCCACAGTTTTTGACGGGGTCAAGTTTTTCTTGAAGGGAACTAATCTGAGAGCCACTCATCGAGCAAACTGAATCGGAGAGATACAGCAGTGTGGAGAAGACTGCCACTGACCATGAGAACAAAGCCAAAAGAATTGACCGTGAGGAGTAAACTAGTCCACAAAAGCCAGATCACATATTCATGTTTGATCTGAAAGAAAAAGGAAAAAAGTCAAAGTTTCATGTAGAGTTTCAGCCTGTAGTGACTGGAAGAATTGTGAAATGACAAAACCACGGGGACATGTTGCCTTGGAAATAGGGGGCTAGTGGGGCAGGTCAAATTCCATGACAGACAAGGAGACATAGGAAGATGACTGCACAGGTGGTTATAACTAAAACTCTAGCACTTAGGAGAGAGAAAAGGAATGGGGAATATAAATTTGGTTTTATTACAAAGAATATTATTTCAGGACTTAGAAAAGTTCAGTACTGTAGAATATTGCACAGAGGTCACCTAGATGATGACCAAGAGAAAAATAACCCTTGGGTTGTTGGTTCAGAAATCTCTATGTTCAGGAAAGTAGGCTAAGTAGAAAACAATATGTAGTGCAGCCACCAGGAACATAGTGTACTCTGGAACAAGTCATCTTAGTTCACTGTCTGCATATTTTCATCTCCTACTCTGTCTGTTTGTGAGAAGCTCTATTAATTTCATCCAGATTTACTGAAGTTGGTTGATCAACACTGTACTCTTCATCCTATTTACATTTTCCCTTTATCTTCTAAATACAAGAATTTCCCAAAGCTTTATCCTCAGTCTTCTGCTTCAATCCTGTATATAAATCATAAAAATGATAACACTGGATCACAGGCTTTTTCTTAGAAGTATTTACAATAGTCTGGCCATAAGGTCTACTTTGATGGCTCATGTTTGCAAACACAAAATATCCTAAGTAGAACTTGCAATCCTGGGCCGGGGAGTTAGCTCAGTGGTTCCGGCGCCTGTCTTGCAAGCGCAAGGACCTGGGTTCGATCCCCGGTTACCACATACAATACTGGGTGTGGAGACTCACCCCAGCAGCAACTAGTATTTACATACCACAGTGCCGGGCGTGGTGGCTCACGCCTGTAATCCCAGCACTCGGGAGGCAGAGGCAGGAGGATTGCTGTGATGTGAGTTTGAGGCTGAGCTCAGGGCCAGCCTGAACCACAAAAGCGAGACCCTGTCTCCAAAAACCTAAAAAAAAAAAAAAAAAAAAAAAAGAACTTGCAATCCTCACAAACACTGCAAGATACCAAGTTATAAACTTTTAAAATAGCGTTGACTTGTTTCTAAGTCTAGACCTTTATGATCCTCCATTTTTCAAGGTCAGATGCCACAAAGCCCTCTTACAAAATATAAACCAAAACCATATCTCTGTGTTATTCCCTGATCGCCCCCACTCCAGTGAAGGATCTTTCTGCCCCTTGACGTGAGACACAGTTCTCCTAGTTGAACTTCCCATATCTAGCTGCTCTCGTCTCTAGTTTGTCTTTACAGATTGCTGCCAAATTAATCTTCCTAAAGTACAATTTAAATCATGTCATTCTACTACTCTAAAATGTTTAATTGCTTTTTATTATCCATTGAATAAGATCCAAACTCCTTAGAATAACATTTAACACCATCCACCATCTGGTGATATCCCACATTTCTAGTTCTAGCTCCCATTTCTGTTTTTCAAAGACCTTATACTGCATTCAAACTACAACTTTTCTTTTTCTGGTTTGTCTCAATCATTTCCCTATTTCCACTCTTTTTTTTGAGTAATACTCTCTTTTTTCCCCTCTCTTTATGTGAAGATTTGCTTGATTATCCTGACAGAGAATAACATAAAGTTCAAAATATTGAGTTATTGTTAAGTGTGTTATATACATTATCATGCTAAATCCTCACAGTAACGTTATTATGTATGTGATGTTTGCAAGATTTTTCCAAAACATAAACTGGTGCTTTTTATGAGTCTGTGAATTAGTACAAAAACTAATAGCACCACAACTGATAGCTTCCCTTATTTGTCTGATCTCAGTTATTTTGCTACTCTTAACCCAAATATTTTAAATCTTATAATCACTTCTTCATGTAGAATGGGAAACTATATGGTGTCACTGCAGCCAGAGCAATGGAAAAATTTCAATAAAGACATATCAGACAATAATAAAAATGTCTTTTTCTTAACATAGTTTATTGAAGTAAAATTTACATATAGTAAAAAAGTCACCCTTTTTAGTTTAATTTCACACTTCTTCCTTTGCTTTTCCTGCATTCTCCCTTTAGAATCAATAATTAATATTTATAGTCCCCTGTAATGGTTTGATATAATTTCAATAATTTTTTGTCTTATTTCTAACCTATTTTTTTTGGAAAGGATTGAATGCTAACCATTATTTTTAATGATTGTTTGAATCTTCTTTATGAACCTGAATCGGGCTTGTAGAACAAGACCTTTGGAGACTGTCCTAAAAATGAGAAGCTGGGCTGGGGAGTTATCTCAGTGGTTGTGGTGCCTGTCTTGCAAGCACAAAGATCCGGGTTCAATTCCTGGTAACCATGTACAATACTGGGTGTGGAGACTCAAGCCCAGCAGCAACCAGTACCACATACCACAGTGCCGGGCGTGGTGGCTCACGCCTGTAATCCCAGCACTCGGGAGGCAGAGGCAGGAGGATTGCTGTGATGTGAGTTTGAGGCTGAGTTCAGGGCCTGCCTGAACTACAAAGCGAAACCCTGTCTCAAAAATAAAAACAAAAAAAAAAATGAGAAGCTAAGTTCATAATCATAGCCAAAATTCATAGATTTTTCTCTCAGTAGATCTTCATTAGTGTCATAAATTGAATAGAATTTGTATTTCTGAACATTATTTTCTTCCTCTTTAATAAGTAGATAGAAATTTATAAGAAATGTTTAGCCACAAAGAATCCCTAAAATAGACCTCCTCAAATGAGACTTGACTGCAGTTCCAATGGAATCATGAGGAAGAAAACAGAAATGGAATCCATCTTTTCAGAAGACACATTGCTGCTAAACCTAGGCAAAAAAGAGATTTGTTCATTTCTTCCTACAATAAATATTTATGGAACTCCTCGACCTTGTGAAATATGAAATTTTCCTCTAAGCAGCTTGTCATTTAAATAGGTATTATAATCCATTAATTTCATATAGAACAGGTAAAGGAAATCCCTAGTGTGACGGTATCTCTGTTAATTAAGTAATGAAGTCATCCAAAGCATAGCAAAGAACTTTTAGGAAGAACTAACAAGACAGAATCTAGCATATTATTAAAGTTCAACAGTAATGGAATGACAGAAATAAGGAGAACAAGACTTAAAACCAAAAATGGCTACAGTAAGATTAGCTTAATAATTAGAAATACGGGCACTAGTTTTCATATAAAAGCAAGTGTCCTGTGAATATCCTGAAAGCTAGAGAGAAAGTACTCTCCTCCGAGGCTTCTGAAGATAGGATAAAGCCCCTGTAAAAAGCTTTAGTGAAGATCTAACAATAGTTTTCCTGCCCTTATTGCATAAACACATCCTCTTGTTTTTTGACCTCCCTTTTTATTGTGAAGATTTTTTTCAGAAAACAAACAAGAATACTTCCAGGCATGTCTCCTTATAAGATATTCCTAATTAGTTATACAGACACAATTTTAAATTTTTCAGATGAAGAACAATAAATCTGCTTTGTTTTGCTTCCTGACTTCAGAATCCCTGACCCAGGGCCTTTCCCCCAGCGGCAGCCTCTTCCTCTCTATCTGAGAGGACCTTTTCTTTCCTCCTGTGATCTAGAGAGGGCCAGAGTTTTCCAGCACTGGTGCCTCTTGGAGGCCGAATGAACTGTCCCTGTTATGATCTCCATTTTTCTTCTCCTCTACTCTCATAACATGCCATTAAAGTAAAAATAACTAAATGAATTATAATGTAAGGGGATTAATATAAAAACCACATGATGCATAAAAATAATAGGCCTCATTTAACATTACTGAATTGAGAGGAGGAAGTATTCTCTCACCCACCTCACCTGCTACGTAGCACTACCAAAATTATCACCTTTAATAAATAGGTAATTATCCTATTTTTAAAGACTTTTTGCGAGTACAGTGCCATTTTCCCACCCTAATAATCTGAGTTTTCACACTCCATGGAAATGTCTGTGACATATACATTCAAGTGCACAGCTAAAGTACTCAAATATAGATAGTAAGTCAAATAAAGAACTACTTTACTATGACCTGAAAGTACCTCATTAGCACCAGATGGAAGATAGGCAGCCCCACACACACAAATGTCCATGGGCATGACAGAGCCTCTAGTATTGTAGACTAACGAAAAAATCATGAGTATTGTGATCGTGAAGATATTATCATGATAAACTGATTGGAAAAGATGCACTGTCAAACAGCAAGTACTAGCAAGTTGGTGTTATTATTATTGCCAGTAATTACTGCCCAAACCACGGGACATTAATGCTGTCTAGATGAAAACCTTGCACAGGAAAAACAATCTGTCCTAGGGTTTGCACTGTGGACTTGAAATTACTTTTCAACCTTTTCTTCTTATTTATCCAACTCATTTCAAAAGATGAAACGCCTATTCCAAGGTGAGGAAAGAGGCTTCTGGGGAAAAGAAAAAATAAATTCTTTAGGATGGTCTTATTACTATCTGTTCTTTCTTCTGATCCTTTTTTTAAATCTCTGCCTCTTTCCCTGGTTTTAATTTGTCATATTCTGTTCCTATCTTTTTGTCCTCAATTTTTCAGAACACCCTGTATCTTTTCTGTGTCTCATATTCTAACCTCTCAGCAGTATTGTCAGTAATCAGTTGTACATACATTTACTCTATCCTTTCTTTGCTGTTACTCCTTCAACACATCCCAGAAATATTGCTCAGTGAACCTGTGACACCTTTTACTGTGACTACACGAGTGACAATAAAAACAGTCAGGTTTAAAATGAGGGGTAGAGGAATATGGTTTAACACAGAGGTAGAGAAGTAACCTTTTGGAAACATATGGGTTTACATTTGAGCCCAAGCATTGACTGTTACTTCAAAATTGTGAGAAAGCCCATTCATCTACCTAATTTCCAAGAACTTCCAGAACGTCTTGTGTCTGGCTCCCTAGGTGGAAAGAGTCTCATTGAGATAGTGCGATAGAACACAGTGGAATGTCAGAAAGAGGCAGCACTTACTACGAACTGGCGACACCTACACAGTGGAAAGAGTAGCAGAGTATTGGAAGCTGCTGGAATATTGAGGAATAGAGGCAAGAGCTTTCCAATAATCTTTGTTGCCAGTAGAGGTATTGGCCTTCGTCTGCTTGTGTATCAAGTCCTTGATGCTCTGTCATATATTTTATACACAGAGAAAGATGTATTCTGCTATATCAGTGGATCTTCAGCATAAATGTTATATTACAATCTCATTATGTCCCTAGAGTCAGAGTCAGTTTACAGACTCATAGGAAATTTTGAGTACCGTCTTGTCCTCCCTATACTTCTAAACTTAACTTTTTTTTCAAACAATCAAAAAATGACATGAAACAGTAAAACCTGACCTGCCCTCCATAGCTGATCATGCTCCTAAAATTTGAATTTATCACTGTATTGCATAAATCTCTCTCTCTCACACACACACACACACACACCTCCAATTATATATATACAATATATAATATCATATATATTATTGGAGATATATATATAATTAATTGGTATATATTATATATAATTAATATATATAATTATATATATCTCCAATTAATATATTATTTGGGCTTATTTGGTTTTAAATTTTAACTTAATGTGTTTATGGATTATACTATGTTTCTGGATTACTTGGAAATTGAGTCTTTCTAGATTCATATTAGTAATTTAAGGAATTAAAATATCACAATGAAATTATTCTTAGCTGGGTGTGATAACATCTGCCTATAACTGCATCGCTTTGGAAGGCTGAGACAGGAGGATCACAAGTTCAAGCCAACCTAGAAAGATCAGTCTCAAAATAAAAATTAAGAGCAAACCTTGGGATGCAGTTTAGTGTGAATGCCTTGAGTTCACTCCTCTGTACTACTAGAGAGAGAGAAGGGGATAAAAAGGATGGAAGGGTAGAGATGGGAGGGGGAGGAGAGTAGAGGAAGGACAGAAAGAGAAGAAGAAGAGAGAAGGAGCAAGGAGAAGAAAGCAGAGAAGAAAGGAGAAGAGAAAACGTGAGAAAAATACTTATCTGTTCACTCATACATGGATTTGGACTTTGAGGTTAGCCCAAGGACAATGTCGTTATGGACATTTTTGTGCATCTTTCCTAAACACATCTCAGGAAGATTTTTCAAGGCGTAAAGAGTGTGCTGCTGGACTCTAGGGTATGACTATCATTCTTTTCATGAGACAAACTCAAATCTTTTTGCAGTAAATTTATACTGGTTAGCATTAGCACAGGCTGCTCCAAGTAATCAAATGTCCATGATGAGCATGGTTTAAAAAGATAATTGCACTTTTCTGGAGGTGAGCAACACAGTGATGCTCAGGTCCTCCACAGGGTCAGGGGCCTGCAGTCCTTCCACTGTGTAGATCACTGTACATGGAGCTTGCATCCTCAAGTCCCACAGTTGTCTCTGGCCATCCTGGCAATACAGTATATTCCATTTCACCTGGTTCCAAGGAGAAAACAAAATCTGTGCATAGACCTTTTCTCAAACCTGCACACAGCACTTATATTTGTATTCCTATTGCCAGAATTAATATAGCCATATCTGGATGCAGAGAACACTGGGAAATGAAGTCTTTATTAGAGCTGGCCATGGACCCAGGTCAAAAATACAAAACAAAAAGGAAGGAAAATTGTGGCAGACATCTAGAAGTGTATAGTGCAGTGGATCTATTCATTTATTCATTAATATTAAGTCATCTTAAAAGGTTGTTACCTGTGATTAATACTGCAGTTTCATTTTTTATTTATCATAGTTTACATTTCCTTTATGAATTGCACAATTGCTTTTTTCTCATTTTTTGTGCTTTCTTCCTTTTATTGATTTTGAAAGCCCTGCATTCATAATCATTTGTTGGTTACACAATTTGTAACAGGAAAAAAGCCTGTAACTGGTGGGATTTTATTTCTTTAAAATGTTGTTTTAGTCACCTGGAGGTGAGGATACAAGCACCTGTATGCTAAGCACTTGGGAAGCTGAAACAAGAGGGTCACTTGGGCTCAGGAGTTCAAGGTCAGTGTGGGTCACATCTCAAAACACCATCCAATACAAGAAAGAATTCAGGAAAAGTTTCTCTTCTGAAAAATTCTTCCATTGGATGTGGCCAAAATCCTTACCTTTCCACTTTATATAAACTTCTTCAGTCCTGTTTGGGAACATTCTTCCTCATTCCACAGTTATAAGATATTCCTACAAAATTTTCTAAAGAATGAGCTTTTGTTTCTCTTTTATCCATGCATTATAATGGATTTGAATTGATACTTTTAACTTTTGAATAGAACTACCATTTTATTTGTTGTCCTCTGGAAAGTGAAAGATAGTGGTATTAGGACAATTATCTTAATTTATCAACCACCAATGTCCAGAGTTAGTTACACCAGGTGTGAGTTTCAGTACATTTAAAAATCTCTTTCAGAATTTGTCATTTCTAAGTTGATCTAAACTTTCTTTGCATATGTGAAATGGATATTTTTCTAGTACTTGTAAGTGGTCCTCCTATTGATTAAGTCAAGATCTCTGACTTAGTGACCCTTTCCATTGGTTTTTTCCTAGTTACTCTAGACCTTTTGATCTTGTGAAGAAATTGAAAAGTGGTATAAAAAGTAGAAGAAAAAGGTCACACATTAAATCTCTAATCAAAGAACTGATATCTCTGTATATTAAGTATTCCTATTCGTGACTGTGGTATATTTTAATATGAAGGGGCAAAGACAAAGTTTTTATTAAACACTTCTTTGCCCACCACCTATGTTTTACCCTACACAGTTTATTTTCCTTTGCTTTAGGACATATCTATTCTTTTTATATAACTGAATATGAGTTAATGTAACTCATAACCTCAGCTCTTTGGAGAATTCCTTTTCTTGGTTTACTTGTATTCTTAATTTGCATCGTTACATTGCTATTTCCTTTAGCCATGTTTGTGCATCTTTGTAGATACATGCATTTTTAGGAATTAGAGATTTCAGACATTTATAGCAGAGTTGGGCTAACTGTCAGTGGCTTTCAGGAATGGTTTGTAATTTTATATATAAAAGTCTAACACATATTATGTTGGATTTATCAAGTACCAGAAAAACCTTTGTAATGATGGCATTTAAAGTAATATTAAAGAATGGGTTAAACATGATAAGTAACTATGTGCCCAAGACCTCAGTCTCTTACATGTATCCTTTTGGTGCAATTGATGTACCCTCTTAGCCTTCAGTCAAATTTCTTACTGTGCTGGAGTCAAATCTATTAGCCTTCTCCACCCTCCCCTCCACAGATATATATGCTATGGGATAGTCCGTTCGGGGATCACAGGTACCTGTTTCCTACATTATCATCTGTCTTTGCAAGCAGAGTGCAGCCTAACGCCATTTAGCTCCCTCGTACTCATGGAAGACAATTCACCATTTCTGAGGAGCTCAAAAGAATAAGTATGTTATGAGGTAACTGTCTAAAGATTCTCCAATGTTTACCCACAGCAGTGTTGTTAAAATAAGTGTGCAAATCTGCACAGTGATTTTTCTAAAGCAAGCAAATATTTGGGTAAATTATTGGTAAATTTGTTAAAATTCTAATCATACTACTTAATAGTTTCCTGTATGTTACTTCTAAACTTCTTGCTACAGTCATGCAGATTCCGTGCCCCACACAATGAAAGTGTTCAAAATTTTTAAGATGTAAAATCATAGGAAGGAAATTAAAGAAACAAAAACAGTTTATAGTTAACCAGAGTTCTTTTCTCTTCTTAGTGCTCAGTAGTAATTTATTCCCTGGCTAAAGTATTACTCATAATTTATTGCAAATTTATTAAACCTCAATAGCTCAGAAACCTAGTAGCTTCTGGATGATCCTCCAATTAGTGGAATTAGAGGATGATACTGTTTCCTTTGATTAATTGGCACATGTGGAGACTGGGCGCCCTCTGAGGCCTGTCATTTGCATATTAAGTTACCACATATCAACGTGCTGAAATTCGAAGGGCTGTGGGCTCCATCTACTCTTATAAAGGCAATGTCCTGTGGATCTAATTAGTTTACTCTGTTCTTCCTGCTTTCCTTTTTCTACCTACTTTAGCACAATTTTCCAAAGTGTAACCTAAACGTTAAAATATAAATAAACAACTTATGTATATGTAGCAATTTACCATTTACAAATTCCTTTCACGAACATCATCTTGTTTAACTCTCTCAGGGTCCTCTGGAGGATGTGGCATTGTACTCCCATTTTGCCAGTAGGCTAGGAGATTGATAGGCCTCCCGGCTGAGCAGGTCAGAATTGATGAAGCTGGGATTCACACCTGCATCTTCTTGGGCCAAGGTCAGAGCTATGGTTACCATGTCACGTTGAGTCATTAGAGATAAGTCCCTAATGATACAATAAATGACAAGAAGAAAATGTTACTCTTCCTATACCAGCTAAATTCTGTACAAACAACATTACATTCACTGTGCTGGGGGAAAAGGTAGGTTAAATGGAATTAATGAAAAGAGCTTTGTTTAGCATATTAAGGGAAAACGATGATGTTTGGCAAGAGCCAGTAGGCAGAACATATAAACTTCTATAATTCTTCATCCCAGGATTTCAAGCAGACCCTCGGTGACCACTTAATTCCAATTTCAGCTTAAGGGTCAGCTGTGTGGGTGAGCAAGCCCACCATTCAAGCCTTTTGGCTAAATGTATGTGTTTTTTTTCAAAAACAAAGCAAACCCTTTGGTTGAGTCAAAGAATTCTGCAGTGCAATGCCTTTTGCTGAGCATTTGCCAGTCTGGACACAAATAAGGGAGTTATTTTAGACAACAGGTGGTTCTAGTAACCAAAAGCAACGCACTCGTCTTCTAGGCACTTGTCACAAAGCATGTTGTCTTTGCTGGATGGAATCAAGAGAGTATATTTTGAAAGGATTTAATAAAGGTGCCCAAGGACTCTCTTGGTATAAATACCTACTATTGCTATCAGTGTTATTTAGAGGCAGCAGGAGGGAGGCATTTCGATAGAAATATGGCTTCTTTTCCTAGAAGCCACCAGATCTGGAAGGGCTGGAGTCTTTGAGCAAGCGCTGCATGTGGCCTCCAGGAAGATGGTGGGGAAAAGCAGAGCAGGGTCCGGTGATGCCGTCTTTGCCAGCAGGGGGCACTAGGAATTGCTTTTCCCTGTAGTTAGTTGCTTCTCATTCTGTGCTTTTGCCAGAGGCTGAGGTCCATCTTTGTGGAAAACATGGGGAAGAAAGCTCAATTGGCACCCCCAGTGGTGACACAAACTGCAAATTTGCTTTGAGCCAAACAAGTACCACAGGGGAAAAAATGAGAACAACAGAAATCAATTGTGCTTTTTGTGTGTTTCTCAATATAACTTCTGAAGGAAGCCCTAAGCCTGAGGCTGTGTCTGGCGCAGGGTTCTGCATAGACGTGGGAACTGGTGGGGTGTCTTCCCCTCGGTGATCTGCTGATTCCTCACTGTCTTCCAGAGCCTCTTTTGACTTTAGAGGCTGGAAAACATGTGTACGTAGAAATGACTGTCTGAGAGGATCTTATGAAAAGACCCTGTTGCTTAATGGCTTGTATCTCTCTAGCTTTGGTCTGCTACTGCTTCTCTCTCAGCTTCCCCTGGTCCCTGTAAAATAGCGTTGGCCTCTTGGCTCCCTCACCCCATTAAGGGCTGCTGCAGAGGAGCCCGGGATTGATGGCAGGCAAGTTTCCTGTGCCCTGCGCAGAGCAGTCCAGATTGGCGTTTAGGAGGCTGTGGGAGGCTCCTGGACGCTGTCACGGCAGCTCAGGCACTCCGGCCCATGGAAGTCCTGTGGACTGATGGCTGATGAAGATGGGGCTTTCCACAGCCATTTCATTTTGGATGTGTCCACTAAAAAAAGGAAACAAAAAGCTCCACAGGGAAAATATTTAATGATTTTATTTGTATACCTTTCATTAACAGCTGATTTCAAGGTATTTCAAAGGCATTATATTTTGGCAGGCATTTATTTTGTCAGATAGAAATCTGGACTGATGAGTCCACATTCTTTCTCTAGGTGGTGGATATTCCAGGCCTTGGCACAGCTGGAAAGGAATGTGGGCCATGTCCTGGAGACTCTAGTGCAAGGAGGTTGACAGGAAAGGCATGTGCTAGTGCAGGGGAAAGGCTGGCTGAAAGACGTCAGCCCAGAATGTGCACCTACTGATTCGGGAGGTGTCTAAGGGATTCCAAACCATGCCAGGAGCGTTTTACTTAGGGATAGAGAAGATCTCACGGAAACCACAGGGAAATCCCAGGCTTCCGCTTCTTTCCCTATATTTGGGTCAGAAGGAAAAAGCGTTCTGTCTGAGTTGAACTAAGCTACGGAATCTCCAGGGCTCGCTAAGGCTGTCATATGAAGTAGCACAGCCAGAGCTGTTCAAACAACAGGGCTTGGTCACCTCAATGTCTTGGAGGTGAAACCTGCTCTAGTCCTTTGTCCTTGGCATCCAGGGTGCTGTCATCCCTGCCATCCACTTTGTGTCCCTCTGTAGACATCTGTGTCCAGAAATTCTTGCTGCAAGCACACTAGTCAGATTTAGAGCAGAGTCCACTCTGAAGACTTCATTTTAATTTAATAACATCTTGAAAATCCTCATTCCACATACAGTCATATTCAGAGGCAACAAGGGTAAGAAATCCAAAATATGAGCGAGGAGGGAGGCAGGTGAGGCCTTAACAGTAATGCACATAAGTGTTCCTTTCACACGGGCCACATTCAGCAAATCAGCACGACCTAGATCCTTCGCTCCATCTGGCCTTCGGCCTCTTCCCTTTGCTATCAGAATGTCCCACGTTCTTCCTCCAGGATGAGTGGTTTTATCATTGTAAATTCAATCCAGCCCAATGGAATAGATTGAATAGTAAAGCAAAAATAATCATAATGGCACCATTATCACTTAAGCTAAACTGCTGGTGAGTGTTTATCACTGCCCATCTAAATGCAAAGCACTGCCATGTACTGCCTGATTCAGGCCTCGTGACAAACCTATAAGAGTGGATATAATGTCTACTTCCTCACCATAGATAAGAAACTAAACCTAGGAAGCTAAATCACTAGGACACAAAGTGAGTTAAGTTTAGAGCTACTTTCTGCCTATAACCAATACTCATGCTCTGAACTCCTACATTTTATTGTATAAACCAGCGATTTCCTAAATCAGGGTTTGAAAACTGTCTTTTAGCTACAAAACCCTTTATTTTCCTAACCGAAACCTTCCATTGAACCCCATTATATTCCACAAATACACAACATGTAAGTAGGAGGACCAGGGCAGCAAACCCTGCCATTTCCCCTTTGGTCGTACCCATCAATTTGAAAACCACAGCTCTACATCAGTTCGTGCACTTTCAGACTCTGTGCTTTCGGTACATCGAGCGATGTCTCATCTGTTCTCATTTCTTTCTCTCTGCAAACTCTCTATTCTTATTTCTCTCTCACACACAAAGAAAGGATTGAGGATAAAATCCACAACAACTTGCCCAACGCACACAGTACAAAATCTTCCCATCAGTTGTCTAGTGCTATCTAGTAACAGTGATAAAAGAAATAGATTGACCACATTTATAGCATGGAACATTATAGATTATTGCTAAGAAAAAGAGAAGCTTGTGCATCAGGAGAGAACTGCAGGTCTGTGTCCCCTCCACAGGGTGTGACTTGCTGAGGAGGCAGAGGGAACTGGCAGCCGTCTGGCCCCCTCCAGGCACAACGCTGGCGCTCTGCATGGGCTTTATTGATTCCTCACTACAGCCTACCCAGAAGCCTCCACTCCTCCTAGCCTCCCTTCCACTAGCTTCCCCTGGCACGAAACACCCAGAAACTGATCTCATTCAAAGAGAAAAGTTGTATCATTTGGAGACAAAAATAAGAAAAGTGCTTAACGCTTCACTTGCTGAAATCTTGTGCGGAGAGACAGCTTTCACAGCCACCCGTCTGCAGAAATGAATCCTGCCACGGAGTATCATCTTCTCATCTCTTTGCCATATGTTCGAGCAATCTGTGTCCCGCAGTCTATATTAATACCCTGAGTCAGAGGCAGTGGGGTTCAGCGGGCTAAGCAACAGCCTGGAAAATTGAGGGGTGTGAGTTCTAATTCGGTCCTTGCCCCAGCTCATTGGCTGACCTTCAGGGAAGTTTTACTAACCCCAGGCTGCCTTCCTTTTCTCTTTGCTTCTCATTTGGGGTTACAATTTCTGAACACATTGAAGAGAAACACGAATAGTAGCAGCATAAAATGTTTCAAATGCCTCTGGAACTTGGTTTTGGGTTTTTTTTGGTTTTGTTTGGTTTTGTTTTTGTTTGTTTGTTTTTGTTTTTTTCCAAACTTGAACTCAGGGAGTGCCTGGCATGGTACATCTAATTCCTTGTATCAGATCTCACTATGCAGTTCAAGCTGATCTCAGACTCTCCATCCTCCTGCCTCAGCCCCCAGGAGTAGTGGAGACAGCAGGTGTGCTCTCCCACACCCTGCCACTTTGGAACTTTGAGACATATTTTAAATGCTCATCACCAAAAACTCAAAAAGCAGTAAGGAAATGACCTTTACCCTCTTAGCCATTTGGAATCTAGTTGAAAATTAAACATATGCTCAAAATTTGTTAAAAAGCAGCACATACCATTTATAGATAATAGTTTTACCCATTAAAAGTGAAAGGTACCAGCCAGAGATTTAGCTCAGTAGTTCCAGCACCTGCCTTACAAGCTCAAGGTCCAGAGTTCGATCCCCGGTAACCACATACAACAATGCCAGGTGTGATGGCTCACTCCAATAATCCCAGCACTGAGGAGGCAGAGACAGGAGAGTTCCTGTGAGTTTAAGGCTCACCTGGGCTACATAGTGAGTTCAGGGCCAGCCAAGTGACACCTTGTCTCAAAAAAAGAAAAATTAGAGATACAACGGTCTCATATAAATAAAATAATATCAGAATAGTACTCTACAACTCCTATCTTAATGTATTTATGCTATAACCCAAGTTTTCTATGAAATAAGTCTGAGTAAATATGTATACATAGGGCTGGGGAGTTAGCTTAGTGGTTCTGGCACCTGTCTTGCAAGCGCAAGGGCCTGGGTTCAATTCCCCGGCAACCACATACAATACTGGGCGTGGAAACTCATGCCCACGAGAAATCAGCACCACATACCACAGTACCAGGCATGGTGGCTCATGCCTGTAATCCCAGCACTCGGGAGGCAGAGGCAGGAGGATTACTGGGATGTGAGTTTGAGGCTGAGCTCAGGGCCAGCCTGAACTACAAAGTGAGACCCTGTCTCAAAAAAAAAAAAAAAAAGTATACATATATGTACACTTACATTAATAAATAAAATTATAAATAAAATGATCTTTACAATGACGCATATTTCAAAAATATGTTAGACTAACAAGTGGTTATTACTGTACACATAGCAAGAGTAGAAATTTTCCTATACATTCTCATTCAGGGATCCGAAGAACATTTTTGTCAATCCACTCTGGGGAAACCTGAACAGCACACACCTGAAAATACTCAAGAAAATGTAGAGATGACACAAGGGAAGTAGAAAAAGCCCCTGCATAACAAGATGATTGTATACCTACAAACATAAACCATACTTTTTTTTAGGTTTTTTGAGACAAGGTCTCGCTTTGTAGTTCAGGCTGGCCTTGACCTCAGCCTCCAACTCCTCCAACTCACATCACAGCAATCCTCCTGCCTCTGCCTCCCGAGTGCTGGGATTACAGACGTGAGCCACCATGCCCGGCACTGTGGTATGTGGTACTGATTGCTGCTGGGTGTGAATCTTCATGCCCAGTATTGTGTGTGGTTACCGGGGATCTGAACCCTGGTCCTTACACTTGCAAGACAGGCACTGGAACCACTGAGCTCGATCCCCGGTCCAAAAGCTATACTATTTGGGACGCATATTTTTGAAAGCTTTTCTGCTTAGGATGGTCATTGTGTCTTTTAGAAAATGGCATCACATGCTTTATGCACACTCCAAGACTGCAAGGATAGCACCTGTGCTTTGAAAGGGAGTCAAGAGAGTCATTCCATTCACTGAAATTGTACCTCTCAGGCATTTGAGGCTGGCATGGAAAGTAAACTCCCTAGCTCTTTTAATCAATGTAGATCTTACCAGTGGCAGCATACTTGACATGTAATAGCAAGAAACCTGGTGGTGGACTGGCCTCTACATCCATCATACCAGATGTTTTCAAGTTTAAGATTTTTCAAAAAAAAGACTACAAATAAACATGAGATATACTATTTGTAGTGCTTTGGGATGCGGTGGAACCAGGTACACAACTGACATGGTATCAACACTAATATCAGCCCACAAAGTTCCTCTAACAGTATTTTTTCTTGAAGGTAAGCCTATATATCGGGCTGCAGCTCTTGGGGATGGATACAGTATGGAAAGAGCTCCAGCATCTATTATAAGTGCAGCTCTTTTCTTCACTGATGTACATTTTGAGTGGTAGATTTTTCAGGTAAAAATGCCGGGATCTCATGCCTGTCATAGGAACCTACCTCACACAAATTATAAACTGAAGTTTGTTTGACTTAAATTTCCATAAGATCTTTACAAAAAGTGTGGAAACAACTTAAGAGAGAAAAATTTAGAGATTTGAGGTATTAATTCTGATCATACTTGTTTGTTGGAGCTTCTTTTTAAACTGAACCACTGGAATCACTTCTCGGCCTTTTGGCTAAGATCAAGTGTAAACTGGACCACTGGAAAGGGTGGAGAAAAGTAAATTTTCAAGATCTAGAAAGCTCCAAGAAGCTGAAGGATGTTGGAAGGACTGCTTTAAGAGTAGATTAGGGTTGAAAGGGTAAGAATCTTCAATCCAAGAATAGAGTTGTAGAATTCTGTGCATACAGATTTGGGTCGACTGTCCTCAGATACCCCGGTGCCTTGCCAAGCTTTCCCTCACAGTACAATTTAAGTACGACATGGTCACAATGGGAGAGGTCATGAGCTCTTCCTGAAAGTCATCAGGAAGGGCCATATGTCCCCAGTGAATTCTAAGGCAAGCTAATATACATATGAACTGGATCATACTTCCTGAGCCCATGAGCCTCACAGTGCTGGTGCTTTTTGTTCTCGTGATGCTCAGTACTGAAGCCAGCATATTAGTCAAGCACTCCACAACTGAGCTACATTCCCAGAACTCTACAAAGACTCTTGAAAGAAGTCTGATGCTGGCCTGATAAGAACCAGGGAAAACATTCACAGGCCCTCACTACTTTCCCTGGCCCATATGTTTACATGAAGGAGACACTGAGTTTCTCAGCACAAGTATCATTTGTTCTGGAGATTTGTGTTGGCAATAACTTCAAAGTCCCACGAGCCACCTGACCTGATAAAGTGGCATAGTGCAGCTTTCATATAAATCGCAAGTAAAAGGGTTTCTTTTCCTATTGTCCACAAAAGCACCTAAGTCTGACTTTGTCTTCAATCTAAGTTGGATAGCATTTCCTCCAGAAAGTTTTATCTGATGATGCATACATACATATGTACAAACATATATACACACATGCATACAACTGCCTGCCTGCTCAATACTATTGCCCTTTTCTATTGAGAGTTAATAAAATGAGTTTTTTTTTTTTATGTGATCTTGCTAAATTGCCAAGACTGGCCTAAAATTTACAATCTTCCTTTCTTAAGACCTCTTGAATGGCAGGGATTTAAGCTATGCACCATCATACCACCTCAAATGATGGCTTTTAAGTGTATTTGTCTCTCACTCCTATTTGTAACTTCCATGAGAACAAGTTCTGCTATGCTGCCTATATTTATGATTGCAACCCTCGGACTTAACAGAATATGTGTTTATCATAGATTCTTTATAAATTTTTTAAAAGTAATTATCAAGTTTGAAATTGCCACCATTGTTGTAAGCATGATTTGCTGAGATATTTTAGTAAGGAGACTATTGGGACTGAACCAGGAGAGTAACTGGAGCAAGATTTCAATTTAGAGACACAAGAAACCTTGGAATCTCATTCCGGATGGAAGGATTGGGCATGAGATCAAGGTTAACTTCCAAGTCGCAAGATACCAAATCAGAAACATGATGAAGCAAAAGGTAGGAGGGTGATGCCAGAGTGAGCACAGAAGGCCTGGCTCAAGTTGTCAGGACTAAGCAGACCCTCAGGGTCAGAAACCTACAAAAATCAATGCAGTATCAGGGTTTATACACTGGCAAATAAATAATTACAGAGCTATTTTTAAAGGCTGGACAGTATCTTCCTCTCTGATCAAAACCAATCATAAAGGTAGCATCTAACAAATGTTGAGTTCTGCAAAGAGGATGCCCTTTATTTGCCAGGCATCTTGACATCACACTTGGTTAAGAACACATTGCCCTTTCATTCCATTCTATATTTGGTGCCAACCCTGCGAGAGCTTGGCTTTAGTACAAAGGAATGCTGTGTCTGAGTGCTGCAGCTGAGGTGTCCAAAGGAAATATACCAGATCCTTGCATTTTCCCAGGACTTTGTCTCCCTCCACTTGTTGTGTCTGTTTCAACTTCTCTAGCTTTGCACTGAAGAAGTCTCCTGCACATTCAGAACCCAAATTTTCCCGCTTCCTTTAGTGGTAGCCTGTACTTTTCGATGTCAAGATGGCCAGGCAGATTAGCTTTGTCCCATCAACATGATTCGTGGAACTAAGTGCAGGAATGCCTGAGGGTGAGAGAATGGAGGAAGACACTGTCCTTCAGCAAAGACAATGTCTCACTTAAAATGAGTTCTCCACAGTGAATCTGTGCTCCCAGCCTGATGTCCCATGACAACCAGATGCCAGCGATGGATGGAGAAAAGCTGTAGACCTTCAACATGGGTAAGTTTAGAAAATAAAGTAAGGAAAAGAAATAAGAAGACTTCCACAAATATTCATTGAATACCTTATAGATATAATAACACCAGCTGGGGACTAGACAAAGGGATTGGAGGATAAAGCACAAGTAGACAATTGAAAAAGTCAATTAACAAGGTAGCCTTAGATTGCCATGTGGGGTACAAAAGAGGTACCATCACTAGGGTGACACGAAGTTAAACCAAAGGCGTAGGATGGTTTTTTTTAGCTCTGAAGGTTAGGGGTGACCTCTCATAGAAGACAGTTGGCATGGGACCTAAAAGGCAAGAATAAATCAACCAAAGAACTGGAGAAAGGGCATTGCATGCAGAGGAATCCAGAGAACAAAAAGTTTCAAAGCCATAAATAATTAGTGAAATAAAATGCAGAATAATGTGGTTCAGTTACAGTGGGAGAAGATCCCCCTGTATAAGAACTCTTTGGAGAAGTAGCCAGAGGCCAGATTCTCCAGGGCCAGGGTTTTGTAGGTCAAAGCAAGGAATTTTACACATTTTTAAGATCTTGTTATTTTATTAGGATTTCTTAAAATCTTGTGCTTTTAACCACTGGGTTCTTTCTAGGCCATGTTTTCCATAGCTGCTGGGTACCAACATTTTGCAGAGTAAATCCCTGAACTTAGTTATTCTAATGACAGGAAAATTGGCAAAATAGAAAGCACAACTGAAGATATTACTGCAGAAAATCTAGAATTGCTTATCCAGAAGAATTTTTATTGGTTTATATGCATATGTATATTCATTAGTTGAAAATATTATTGTCCTGTATCTTTGCATTGTCCACTTTACTGTATAGTATTGGTCTGATTTCACTCCACATATGTATATATGTCTGGGATGCATAAAAACTGACCCAGAAAGACAACTTGCAATGCAAAACCCATTCAGAAATCAAAGTTGATTGCATGACTACTGCAGAAATGCACAGGAATCCTCATAGATCTTAATAAATGTTTAAACCGCATGTTCAGGTTACCAGGAAGCAGTTAGTCTCTCCAGTTACATTGTGCTGCCTCAAACCCAGGAGACCACAGAGTTTTCTGAAATTGTGAGCTAACTTTCTTTCTTCAAAGCTGATTTTCTAAGTATTTTGTCATTGTGAAAAAAAGCTGACTAACACACTTAACAAGCTCTATCTCTTCTTTTGGGGGGGGTATATTTTAGGTGCAAAAAATTATCCTTCATAGGGAATTTGTAGCTGTACATGGCAAATCTTTCTTTTTCTTTTTTTATTTCCCATTCCCCTTCCTTCCTTTCAACACCTCTTCTCATATTTGTTTACCAAGTTTGTTTCCTTTTTTTTTTTATTTTTAATCTTCTGTTTATGTCTGTGATTTAGGGCAAATTACTTCCACTCTCTAAACCTCAATTTCTTCATCTGTAAAATGGAGGTAACTGCCATTGGCATAGGGTTTTGACTAGGTTAAATTAGATAAGGTATTTTATGCAAAAATAATATAAGTAAACATTCTATTAGAGAAAGTTATTTAACATCTCAAATGATTGTTTGCATGTTCTTTGCATTTACGTATTTTGCTGTCATCCTCCCTTCTTCTTCAATCTTTCATGAAAGAGACCAGATCCTAACCAACCTTATTGTAACTGGAAGAATGGAAGTTTCTTGATAAGCATAGACCCAGGAAGGTGAAAATAAATCAGAAGCAAAAGGAATGAAATCTCTGTTTAGTAGAGTCTTGTCTTTGTGATAAGATTTGTTACTTATGAGGGTGTATATGCATGGGAATCCAATAACTTAAACTAGAGCATCTTAAAAATGATAAAAATTTAACAAACAGTCGATTCGGAAGAAATTACCATGCTCCCACACTTGAATGTCTAGTCCCAAGTTTTTTTTTAATTTCACATTCATCTGCTAGGATAAAATGAACAATGTCTCTGTGTATAGCTCAATGCTTTTACCTCTCCATCTTGAGGACTTTCTCCAAAGTGAATGGCCTGGAGTTATCACTTCCCATTTCCAGAAAGACAATAGTACCAGTACTCAGTTTTATCTCTCCAAACTAACCACTATTATGACTACTCACCAGAAAGAGCCTTTTCTTTATTTAATTTTATTTAAATGAGGACATAATATATACACCTTAATTTTTTTTTTTAGGTTTTTTGAGACAGGGTCTCGCTTTGTGGTTCAGGCTGGCCCTGAGCTCAGCCTCAAACTCACATCACAATCCTCCTGCCTCTGCCTCCCGAGTGCTGGGATTACAGGTGTGAGCCACCACGCCCGGCACTGTGGTATGTGGTACTGGTTGCTGCTGGGGTGAGTCTCCACACCCAGTATTGTTATGTGGTTACCGGGAATCAAACCCTGGCCCTTGCGCTTGCAAGACAGGCACCGGAACCACTGAGCTAACTCCCTGGCCCTACACCTTAATATTTAACATTTTGAAAGTCTTACTGTATGCACATTCCACTTATAGTGTGCTACCTGAAAATAATTACAGTTTCAGTTCTGTCTATTCAATTGTTATAATCTTTATTATTTTTCATGTCTTATTACATTATCTCTGAGCTTCAGTGTAATGTCACTATATTTAATAGATACCCTTATAAATATACTTCACATTTTATAGAAAAAAATTTAATTATATGCAAACTTTCATAAATATATGTTGAGCATTTGATTTTTAAAAACTTCTTATATAATAGTTGTAAATTGTTTGTTAAATAATGTATTATTTCCACCTGAGTTTTTAAATTGATCAGCATAAATTTGTTTACAACATTCACTTATTATATTGTTAATGTGAAAAACTTCTATAGTATTGTAAATCTACTAATTTCTGATATTTATAATTTATTATGGCTTTTTTGCTAATTAACTTACATGGAGTTTATTGATCTTATTTGTCTTTTCACAGAACTAATTTCAATTTCTGTTTAATTTCTTCATAGTATATCTGCTTTCTGTTTTATTAATTTATAACTTTTATAATTTTTTTTTCTGGTTTTAAATAGGGTCTTGTTTTGTAGTACAGGTTGGCCCTGAGCTCACTGTGTAGCCTAGACCAGCCTGGAACTCATGGTAATCCTCTTGCTTCTGCCTCCCAAATCCTGGGATTACAGGCATGAGCCACCACACCTGGCACTCTACTATGTGTAGTTGATTGCTTGTGGGCGTGAGTCTCCACACCCGGCATTATGGTGTGTGGTTACTGGTGACTGAACTCAGGACCTTGCGCTTGCAAGGAAGATGCCAGAACCACTGAGTTTAATCCCTGACCTCACTTATATAATTTCTTTGCTTTATATATTGTAATATTTCACTCAATAATTTCTTGAAAAAGAAGTTATACCATAGAATCCTAGCTTTTTCTTTTGATGTATTTATTTAAAACATCAATTCACTTCAAATATTAATTTAACACTAATTTCAAATTTTGATATGTCTTCTTAAATATAGTCCTAATTTCAGTTGTAATTTCTATCTTTGCCTTGTGGCTTATTTAAAAAGTGTTGCTTAGTTGAAGTATTTGGAGCTTTCCTAACTACTTTTCCACTGTTGAATTCTCGCTTAATTTTACAGTGATCAGAAGTAAATCCTTTGAAAGATTTCAATAATTTTCAATTTACTGTGTCTTGTTTTATGTCTGAGAACATACACTGTTTCTGTAATTGTCCTAGATGGACTTAAAAATATGTCTTATTCTGTGGTCATGTAACTATTCAATCAAATTTTCCGAATATTCACATCATTGTTTGTTCAGTTTTCTCACTTTATTAGCTTCGGAAATGATATAGTAAACTATTTCACTATGACTCTTGGTTTCATTGCTTCTCCCTTTGAGTTTCTTATACATTTTGAAGCCACACTACTACTGCTCTGTCTGGGTTACATTTGTTTGTTTGGCATTCTTTTTTTTCAATGTTGATTTTTGATGAGGCACCATCTTACTATGCAGGCTGGATGAACATGATTTTGAGATTTTCCTGTCTCAGCTTCCCCAGTGTTGGGATTATAGACATGTACTTCCATACCCAGAGGGCTTTTTTTAAACTTTAAATTATTTTGTGCCTTTGTATTTATGTTGTATCTCTTTGAAATATGACATTCATATTTTGGTAACTAGCTTGGCATCTCTATCTTTTATTTGCACTATTTCATCAATGACAACATAATTACTGCTGTTTACATAGTATCATATTATTAGTTTTTGCTTTCGTCTACCTGTAATTTTATTCTTATCTTTCTTAATTTATGTCTTGATGTCAAGTATTATTTCACAGGGTGTTTAGCATATTCAACCTCAGTTTTCATTTCTCAGGACCAGGAGATTGACAAAAACCACTGCTTAGACTTTTCTGGCAGCTTAGCTGTTTTCTTCCTGGATCCTGGGTATGTTGGCTCCACATATACTCATATTGAAAATTAGCATATTCCTGTAGGGAAATTGCTTGCAGATCCTGGAGTCAGGACATGTCATGCCCTGGTTATTTTGGTAGCACTGTATTAGGCGTGAAGGACTGTCTGTCTCTCAGCCTACTGCCACAAGCACCAAATCAGTAGATCCTTATTTCCAGGGCTTCATTCTCTTCTCAGAGTCCCTCTCATTCAACTCCAGGTCATGATTGCTCTCTCATAAGTCCAAGGGTTGGATATATGTTTAAAATTTATTCTTTTCATTGTATGCATATATGGTATGCATACATACCATACAACCATACATACCATACAACTACTGAATTTTGATATTTTATGCACTGTGGAATAAACAAATCAAGATCATTAACATATGCATACCTCATATACCCATTTTTCTGGATTTTAAAAAAATTAAATTGTACTCTCAGAAATTTTTATAATAATACATCATTATTAACCATACTTATTGCTTATACAATTTGTTTTTAGTTAATCCTCTTACTGAACTGAAATTCTGTACCATTTGGCCAGTATCTCCCTAGCTCTCCCATCCTGCTGCAGGCACTCTCTATTAAACACTGTCTTATTCCTGGCTTCTCCAAGTACAACTTTTCTTTAATACTGAATATATACTGTGGCACCTGGACTGTGGCAAGTGCAAGGTTGTGTGTTCAACCACCAGGACCAGGAAAAAAAAAAAAAAAAAAAAAAATATATATATATATATATATATATGATTGTATAATCATGTGGCTTAAAAAAAGCTACATCTAATGATTTTTGTAGAGAGATTAACACAATACTGTCTACTTTGTCGTACTTGAAAATGGGAAGTCACATGGCATTAATTTTTATATTTACAGGGCCGGGGATTTAGTTCAGTGGTTCTGGCACCTGTTTTTCAAGCGCAAGGGCCCAGGCTTGATCCCCCAGTAACCACATACAATACTGGGCATGGAGATTCACACCCAGGAGCCATCAGTACCACATACCACAGTGCAGGGTGTGGTGGCTCATGACTATTACCAGCGCTCAGGAGGCAGCGGCAGGAGGATTGCTGTGATGGGAGTTTGAGGCTCAGCTCAGGGCCAGAGGGAACTACAAAGTGAGACCCTGTCTCAAAAAAAAAAAATATATATATATATATTATATTATATTATATATATAATATACATATATTATATATTATATATTATATACACACACATATATATATTATACACACATATAATATATATATATATATTATATAGACAGTGATGCTTTGTTCAGTCAAACATGTTAAATATGCAAGCAGCATTTCCAGGATTTGTTCTGTTTAAGAGTTTGACTTCAAAACAGCCTTTCCTTCAACTTCTTATTGTGTTTGAAAGCTTCAGAAGTACACTAAAATTGTCTTAACAAAGAGCTAAGTGAATTGAGCAGGTAATGAGATAAATAACAATTGAAAAACAGAGTTTTCTTTTGATGATATACCTGTGAGTGTATGCTTGCACAAAACTTCTGTGATAGTGTAGACTCCATTAAATTGGAAACACATTTTAAAAGCTACTAAATAATTGTATTTCTTCAAGCTGAGGTTTGAGTTCTCCTAAAGTTCCCTATCACCTCACAAGGAAAAAGTTGTCAGACTCTACAACCAGAAAAATTGATGGCAAGAAATTTTAAATGTCACTGGTTGTTCTGTTTGCACCAAGATAATGCAGTAAAAAGAATGTTGCGCTGGCACGAAGTTGATATGAATCACAGTTCATTGGCTCTGAAGTTTCCAAGTTGTGTGACCTTTGGGTAATTTGCTTTCTTCTGACTCTTATTTCCCATCCTTCGTCATAGCTGAAACCTTGTGGAGGCCATCAACTTAGATCATAAGTCCTCAGTCTTCCTTTTGGGAGATAGAGACCAATGATCCCAAGCCCCACTGGCAATGCTTAATTTGTACTAGTTCTTAGTCAGAACTTGGAGCCAGATTAATCTTTGGAATACATTCAGCAAATTACATTTCAAAGATATTTATTGAGAAAACACACCATATGGCAAATATTGATATCGTCTTCTAGAGATGTATGTGAGCCACAATATGAAAGTGTATACTGAAGAGTCATGCACATTACGAGGAAGGTACTGATTGTACTCAAAAGTGGAATCCATATCTGGTTAGAGTGGGGAGGAGAAAAGAAAAGGAACAATGTACATGAACTTCATAGGGAAATGTTATGTAAAATCAGCTTGGACTCCATGTATAGACTTCTGATAAGCAGATGTTGGGAAGGAAGGGAACTTATATAGGGAATCTATTCAAGTGGAAAAAATAAATCTGAGCAAATGCACAGAGGAGAGGAAAAGGAATGGGTTAAGTACACTGGAGAGAAGCCTCGCCACGGAGAGTAAAGACCTCTGGTTGTAAAGTTGGTTTTAGGTTCAAATTCTACCCCTGCCACTTAAAAGGTATGTGACCTTGAGCAGAATCTTAACTCTCTGGGTTTTAAATTCTTTTTTTTTTTCTAAAGTAGGAATAATAATAGCTAATACACACACACACACACACACACACACACACACACTCACACACACACACAACAGTTATTATGATAAGTAATTAAAGTAAAGTGTAAAGTATTCATTGCAGTGTTAAACATTTAAAATTGACAGAACATAATACTCTGAGATCTCAAAAACTTTCCAATTCAACATTTTTTGGTTTTTACCAGGAGGGCGGAGTTGAAGGGAGATGAATACTTAGCTCCTGACTCTCATTTAAGGTTTCTGAACTGACACTCATTACAGAGTTCAATGTGAGACATGAGGCTGAATTTCAAATAGACAAAACTGTCACATTATTGATAACAATGCATGTATCTAAAGAGATTGTCTTTAGTTGCCTATGGTCGATACGCTCTTACTTTCAATGAGAGCTGATACCTTCTCACCTTCAGCCCAGCGTCTCCTCAGCAGGCAGCACAACCAAGGACATTTCAGCCCAGAAAAGTTTAGCACAGATTCTAAAAGCCTCTGCCTGAAGCAGCTCCCTTCCCCCAGAGGGCCCTGGTGGGAACATACAGCCAAAAAGTCAGCCTCACCGCCAGCCGTCATCCTCATTAAGCACCGTGGGGAAACTAGATAAATGATCATTTTGAATGCCACACTGTAAATGTGTAGGTTTGGTTATGTATCTTTTTTTTTTTTAAAGGAATCCCTGGGTTTTGAACCACCAAGACAGCTTCTGAGAATTTCTTCCTAAATAAGCCTGTTACAGGGAGATGTATTTTCCCTCGGGGATAAAAAGAGAAGCAGTTAGAAGACAGCTGGGAATTTCCCCAAAGACTTGTTTGAGGACTGGTTCAAATATTCTTGGCAAAGTGGTTTCTTCTAAGAGCTACCCACAAAGCCTGATTCTGCCAAAGGCTCCCTGGAGGCGGTGGGAAGGGCAGATGAAGAGCAGGAAGCTGTAAATCTCCATCTGTGCAGTTCAGTGCCAGCTTCAGCGTAGACCTGAGAAGGTGAAATAGTATTTTGGGCAAGTGCCCACTTGAGTGAGAACAGCTTAATTGGGTCACGCAGAGATGTCTGCTTGCGGAGGAAAGTATCTGCAGTAAGAGCTGAAGGAAGTTGAATCCTGGGGAGTCAAGAGGAGACACTGCCAGGACTGTTTTCAGGGACTAACTGATTTTTAGTGATAACATAGGTCGAACAGTAAGAGCAGAGGGGTAAGAAACCAGTTCCCAACGTACTCTAAGGGGGGACTACTTCATCAAGGGGGAGTGACATTCATTTTGACTTTCCCTTGGGAGAGGGAGGCACCACCAGCTCACTAATTACCAGGAAGAGTGTGTATAGTGGTTCCAGAGGAAGAAGAGGAGTCCATACGAGCATTCTGAAGAAATCACAACCAAATTAAAGAAGATGCGAAATCAACCCAGCCCCATCTCCCCAGACTGGCTTCCCAGGGCTACCTGACATGGCTCCAGGGTTCCCGCCTAACTAACTGTCCCTGGAATCCCAGGGGGAATGTTCTTCCTGGTGTTCATTCCTGCCTTTCTGTTACCAAAATCCACTGGCCCAATAATCATTCACTTCAAGTGAATTCATCCCTTACACCTTACAACTAGAAAGATCGTTTCTTTCAGCTTAACTTATGTTGTTCAGCCATGCCATTCACTGAGTACTTTTTTATTGTGTTGTGTTATTCTTATTTGAAGCTTTATTCTAAGTGGTAAACTCGATCTCTTGATGCACTAATGTGACGGTGTTATACAAGCAGTCTGTGAAAGCCATGGATGGTAGCATGATTCCCTCTTCACCTTTAACATAAACTTAAACATTCAAAAAAGGTCTTCTCCAGTTTGACAGATCTGGTCTACAAATCACTGATGTGAAAACTGGCGGAAAACGTTAAAAATACTTCTTCCTAGTCTTGACCACAGACTAAATTAGAGGATCTAAAATTGAGTCTTGGAATTCACTTTTGTGAATTTTGTATCTTTTCTCTCGTTTGAAAAACTGAAGGTATAAATGAGTGTCTAAATGCATGATAGGTGATGTGAAATGGGAAGAAAATGTACAAAAGGAAAAGGGAAAAGGTGGGTAGAGGAGAGTAAAGAACAGAAAGACAAAAGTTGTTAATAATAATAAAAAAGAAACAAAGCTTATGTATATATGAAGGAGTTGTAGAGAAAGCAGAGGAAAGGGGAAAATTGAAAGTCAAGATTTGTCATGTGCAGGTACAAATTCTCAATATTTAATGCATTCATAATGTATGTATAAAAGGTACCAATAAAATCAACCAAAAATAAAATAAAATTGAGACATGAAAATATTCATTTTTACAAAGCTAGTACATCAACATTTTCAGTATTAAATATAATAGAATTTCACATTTGAGGTTGGGAAATGAAGCAAAAATGAAAATATAAACACTGCACAAAAGTTTGTATATGAGAATATAATGTTTTTCTGACACTTGTACTCTGCTAAAAGATAAGGGTAGGGATATGTTTAGGTGGTAGATCACTTTTCTAGTATGTGTGAGGCTCTGGGTTTAATCTCCATCACCACAGCAAAAAGTGAGAAAAATAAATTGAATTTTTTAAAAGAGTGCATATCCTCTATTCCACAAATGATTTTGTATCTCCAAAGATTATTTTTAGCTTATAAAGTGAGCCAGACATTTATCTCAGTAGAACCATACCTGTATCACAAGAAAAGGTAGTGAATTCAATTCCTAGTACTAAAAAAACAAACAAAAAAATAGACGTTAAAGTCACTTAGTCAGTCTCTTCTTTTCCTCTGATAGGAAAGTGTTTGCAAGGAGACACTTTTTTGATCTTGTGAACACCAGTAGAATTTTGGTCCTGGGTGATAGAATCTAGGTTTCCATGTAAAGGACAAAGTAATAAAGAGAATTAAAGCTAGACAGCATATATGGTGAAATTCAAAGGAGATATTAAATTTGTTTGCAAGATATTTAATTTTTTGTTTTCCTTTATAAACCTCTTCCATTTTAAAATATTGCTTATTATTTTTCTTTTATCATAGAATACTGACTCACAATTGTCATATGTTCACCTTAGCCCTAGAATTTTGAACAAATTTCAAGTTATAGCATAAAAGGAAATAATATAGCAAAAATTATTTTGTTTTAAATATTTAATTAACAAATATATAAATATATTCCTGATATGCTATGTTATAATGTCATATATATGCGTATTCTGAAACAATTGTCAGGATCAAATTAACATAGCCATCACCACCCACACTATATTTTACACTCTTAGAACTTGTTCGTGTTATAGTTGATATTTTGTACTATTTGATCAATATTTCCTCATCTCTACCACTTCCCAGCTCCCTATAACAACCATTCTATTCTCTTTTTATAATTTGTCATAACATAGATTCTGCATGTCAATAAGATCCTACTTTTTTTCTTTTGTTTTGTTGTTAACTTACTTACTTTGCATAATATCCTTCAATTTCATCCACTTTGTCTAAAGTAGTACAGTGGCTTAATATTCCATTGATACATACCACATTTTCACTCATGTGTTGATAGATACATTGTTTTCATATATTAACTGCTGTAAATAATGCTGCAATAACATTGAAGTGCAGATATTTCTTTGAAATGATTATTTCATTTCATTTAGCTATGTCCTGAAAAGGGGGGGGGGGTCACTGAGTCATATGGTAATTCTTCTTTAATTATTTTTTAAGGATCGTACTTAAAATGAGTATTTTATAGTGGGTAAGCCAACTTAGATTGTCGTCAACCAAATGAAAGACTTTTTTTTTTTCATGCCTTTTCTGACACTTATTCCTTGTCATTTTAGTGATAGCATTCCTAACGTGTATAAGATGATAGCTTATTGTAATTTTGATTTGTGTTTCTCTAATGATGATAAGTGATACTGTGTTTCATATACCTATTGTTCATTTGCATGCCTTTGAGAAAACATTCTAATCTGTTTTCCATTTCTTAACTTTGTTACTTGGATTTTTATTGTGATCAAAGTTGTAAGTTGGATGAGTTCATCATATATTTTGGGTATTGGCTTTATCAAGTATATGATTAACACATATTTTCTCATTCTATAACTTCCCTTTATTGTTCATTAATGTTTGTTCCTTCAAAGTACAGAACATTTTCAGAAAAAAATTCTAAATCTCAAATGAACTCCTAGGAATTAAGAGTAGAGTAGTGATTACTGGAGAGCAATGGCAAGAGAGGATTGGGGTCACCTTATCCATGGACATTAAAGTATAATCAGGCACAACTATCTCTGATGTATTACTGCACAGTAAAATGACATTACTTAACTGTACCCTTCAAAGGCTAAGGAAATATTTTGAAATTTTTTATCATAAAGAGCTCATACATTTTAATTGATTTCATTGGTGCATTTTATATACACATTATGATCACAATCGACATTGAGAATTTGGACCAGTACATGACCCAATTAAATTCTCATTTTTTCCCATTCCCCTGCCCACCCTACAACTCCCTGCCCTCTATATACACAAGCTTGTTTTCTATTTTTTTAACATCAAATATGTTCTTTCTTTTCTTTACTTACACTTACCATACCTTTTCCTTTTTCCTTCTGAACATTTTCTTCCTATTTCACAACATCTACCATACATTATAGAACTCACTTACATATTTAGTTTCTCATACCAGAGAAAAGAAATGGTATTTGCACATCTTTGACCAATTTATTTGACTTATGAGTATGTCCTCAAGATATGTCTATTTGAGTACAAATTACTCACATTCATTATTTTTTATGGCCAAATAATATTTCATTTTATTTAAAAAAATATATCTACTTTATCTAGCTACTTGGTAAAGTTTTTCATTGTCATAAGCCACTTTATTTAATTCCTTCAACTCAGAAATGGGTTCCCGACATCAGGGTGACATGATGATTAATTATTTAATGTTTGCATCACCATTTGTTAAAGAGGCTATCTTTATTCCCTTGAGGATTTTTGGCTCCTTTGTCAAAAATGAGGTAGCTTAGTATATCTGGAGTTGTTTCTGGATCTTCTCTGTTCCACTGATGCTTGGATCTTGGATCTGTTACTTTGCTGGTGCCATGCAGTTTTTATCACAGTGATTTTATAGTATAGTTTCAGGTTTGGGATCCTGAATCCTACTGCAATGTGCTTGTTGCCTATAAGTGGTTTTGCTATTTTAGGTCTCCTGTAGTTCCAGATGATTTTCTCTAGATCTGTGAAATATGCTGTTGGGATTTCAATCAAGATTGCATTAAATCTGTATAATAGCTGTGGGGGTACAGTCATTTTGACAATATTGGTTCTTCCTACCAAGGAACAAGAGATGCTTTTCCATTTTCTGATATCCTCTTCAATCTCCTTTTTCAGAGTGTTGTTTTCAGAGAAGAGGTCTTTCACCTCCTTTGTTAGACTGATTCCTAGATATTTCATTTTTTGGGTGGTATTGTGAAAGGAAACTTATCTGGTTAACCTAATATAAGCACCACATAATACATACATTTATCAAAACATCATGCTATTTTATTGATATGCCCAATTTTATGCTTTTTGCATAGCAGTTAAAAATAAATTCAATTTAAATATTTCATATGAGGCCACAGAAAACTCTAAGTAGAGAAGATAGCCTTGAGATGAACAAAAGTAGAAGTATTACATCCTCTAATTTCAAATTATATCACAAAACTGAGAGAATCAAGATAGCATGAAACTGACATAGAAATAGATACATAGGCCAATGAAATAGACCAGAAAGCTCAGGAACAAAACCATATATGTACGATTAATTGAACGTTGACAAGGGCAACAAGAATACACCATGGGGAAAAGAAAGGTTTTTTTGTTTGTTTTTATGTTTATTTTTAATACATAGTGTTCAGAAAATTAGATGTCTATGTGAAAAGACTGAAATTGGACTCCTGCCTTACACCATAGGTATAAAAGACTTGAATTAAAGACTCAATATAATCTCTGCAGTCATAAAACTTCTAAAACAAAATATAAGGAAGTAGCTCTTTGACTTTGGTTTTGGCAATGATATTTCACATAAGCAACAAAAACAAAAATAAATAAGTAAGACTACATCATACAAAAATAGCTTTTAAAATTAAATAAAACATTGCTCTTCAGGGAGCAATCAGATTTGGTGAAAGGAGCAAAGAGCCATATCCTAAGATGACGTCAAGGCCAATATGTTCTGTCCTACTTTGAGTTATATATTTACCCTCCTTTTTCTTTTTCTTTTTTTTTTATCTTAACATAGTCAAATGGAGGATTCATTGAAAACCTACATGTCAATGATAAATATATTTAATTGATTTGAGATCCAACTTTTTATGGAACATGTCTAGATCTACAAAATGAACTAGTTTTTGATGGGTCATTTTGTGACCTTTAATACTTCTTTTCAAATAGCTTTCCCTTTATGTACCCCTCCCTAAATATCCCCAAATCATAGAGCTATGTCTGAAAGCCAAGGAAGCAGATGAATAGAAGTATTTAATCTTGTCGTCTCATAATATAGTAATGTTCACTGAATACTTGTTATGTTGGTGCTAAGAATCCACAGCAGCGCTGGCCACAGTGCTGAAATGGATTAATTTAGTGACTCGTAAAAGGTAGTTATGTAAAACAAAACAAAACAAAAAAAAGTATTGCAACTTGAATGGTATTTGCACAATGTGACAAATGTATAAGAATTTTTGCCTTATATGACTAGAATCTACAAAAGCTCACTACAAATCCTTTTATACTGACAAGGCTAGATTTAATAAGACATATCTAAGCAATTAAATATATACTATTATGCATATTTCTGTTTACATTTTATGTAGGGGAATATATTCTGACAACTTTTCATAGTTCACAATTCATGCTCTGCAAGAGTACTTCAAAGAAAGATGGAAGGCAGGCATTGCTAGTTTCTTTAGCCAATATGTTCTGTCCTACTTTGAGTTTGTGATTAAATACAGTCCATAGTTTACTCAACACAACTTTCTTTTAACACAATTCTTGGCATTTTGTTAAAAAATTTGTAAAAGATTGTGCCCATCATAGAAACTCAAAGAAACAATGTGATGAGAAATAGAAATGATTAATTATTGAAAAATATGAGTACAGATATAAAAATCATAAGAAGAAATTATGCTACAGAGATTTCAGTTTTTCAATGTACAAAAATGTATTGTTCATCTCCTTATCTCTTGATTTAGAATCACTAACTTTTGTGAGTTTAGGGCCACTTATTAGTGTTCTGTGTCACTTTTCTCTCATAAACTGTGTCTATACAGAGTACCTTAATTTTCCTACTTTAGATTATTGTGCAATGCAGTGAAAGCCTAACAATCTTTGTAAACAAGTAAACTGAATGCAAGTATTTTTCTCTATTTTTAATTGTGTTCACTCTTTGCAGTTCTGCTGTCCACATTTAATATAATGATTCATTCTTTAATGAAAACTTCCACAGTCCTGAGTATAGTTTAAACATGTACCTTTTCTTTGATATATACATCAGCAGCCAATACAATATTAAATTAAATTTCTTAATTAAAATTAATAATACAACTGTAATAAAGAAGTTTGGTAACATTTTTATTTTTTAATGGCAAATAGTACTCCATTCTATAAAAGAACCACATCTTCTTTATCCAGTCTCCAGTTGATGGACATTTGGATTGTTTCCAAGATTTAGCAATCACAAGATTAAATCATTCATACTCAAATGGATGTACCTGGAGGACATCCTCATTAGCAAAATAAATAGGCCATAGATATGTAAATATCATATCTTTTCTCTGATATGAGAAAATGAACTTATAAATGAGTTGTGATAGTTCATATAGAACCAACTCATAACTCAGAGACTCAAAACCATTATATGGCCAAACCAGTCATGACACTTTTCAGGGTGAGTTGAGAAACAATTAGGGGAGTGCACCAAATTAATAAAAGCATGAAGTACAAGCAAAGATACACAGTGATTCAAACTTCTCATTTGTCAGTAGAAGAATACTAAATCTTGACTGGTGCCCCTATTCCCTTATATCTTAAGTATGACCTACAGAATCATTAGGAGGACCCACTCTCCTGACTCAAAGATCCAGGTGAAACCTAGTATCTTAGCCAACATGGCTACCCTGCAATTCTGAATTCTGACAAATCTGAAATGATGTAAGTAGCAGCAGAAAACAAACAATGGGAGTTTATAAGAAAGTGTTGATCTCTCAGGACTCCAGCTCAATTTGCTCATTGAGAAAGACTTGGATGTGATTTGTAGTGAAGGTTAAAGACCTTGCCTTGTGGGTGTTCGATAAATGTTAATTGAACTGAATTGAATTGAGACCCAAGTTCAAATCCAATTTAATACCAAAATAGTGCATATTTGACCAGATCACAAAGTCACACCTGATAGGATTGCCTGGGACAGTTGTTATAGCAACTGAAGTGACAAGGAAGATGCAGAGATTGACAGAATTCCTCAAATTATGCTCTGGGTTCTCATAGAGCACTATTTACAGCCAAAAAGTGGCCTGGCACCTTGGTAGCCTTTACATATGCTAAAACATTTTGCTACTTCTTTAAATTGTCATGATAAAAACAATCTCTGTATCTTCCTTTCCTACTCCCCAGAGGCACATCTTCATCCTGCCTCTCTGAGAAGAGGATCTGCTCTCATGGAAAATATAACAGCTACAAAGCTATGTCGCATAACTAGAAAGAAGCAAGCAACTTCTTAATCAGCTCTCATGAGCTAAGACTTCCACAGTCATTTTCCAAGGACAGTGGAGAAAGGGACAGGAGATGACCTGATGGGAACAGCACAGCCACCCATGCATGATGGATTCACATGGACTGGAACCACCAGGTTGTAAAGCATAGCACATACACTCTCTCCATTGTCCTCAGGACACCGGAGGTCAGACTGCACTTTGCCATTGTGTGCGGTTCTTTCCACTCAACCTACACAAGAGGCTTATTATCCCCTACTGCACGCTCAGAAAGCACAAAAGCCATCCCCTAGACCTTCTGCTGCCTCCAGTCACTCATCGCCCTCGGAATCCTGCCTCTGAGTATAATACTCAAGGGCTGATCTTTTTTTTTTTTTAAGTTTTTTTGAGACAGGGTCTCGCTTTGTGGTTCAGGCTGGCCCTGAGCTCAGCCTCAAACTCACATCACAATCCTCCTGCCTCGGCCTCCCGAGTGCTGGGATTACAGGCGTGAGCCACCACGCCCGGCACTGTGGTATGTGGTACTGGTTGCTGCTGGGTGTGGGTCTCCACGCCCAGTATTGTTGTTTGGTCACCGGGAATCAAACCCGGGTCCTTGTGCTTGCAAGACAGGAGCCAGAACCACTGAGCTAAATCCCCAGCCCTCAAGGGCTGATCTTAAGGGAGTTTTAATTCTGCTTCCTTCCTCTCTCCTTTTTCTTTGCTCATTCCCCTAAAGGGATATGGCAAGGAGCCTGTCACATGCCTGGCAAGATGATTAAAGGTCTGGAATAACCCTATGGGAATTCTTAATCAATAAAACAAACAAAGCCTTATGCCCGAGAGTACAATTTGGCCATATCAAATGTTGTATTACCGTGGTTTATTTATCAAATTAACTATCCTTTTTATTTTATTTTTTATGATAATATATAAAACATTTCATGAACTGTCATTCTCCCTTTTTTTTCTAATTTAGTGATTTTTTTTCAATTTGATGTCTTCCATGCCTTTCTCTAGTATATAAATAAATAAATCAGCATAATTCATAAACACTTTTCATAAAGTTTGACCAGTATTCTAATCCTACACATCACCTGTGCACTGCATCAGAATACAACTAGAGTGAGAATGGGAAGGCATCATATTTTCTAGCTACAATACGTCTATGAGATCCTCAAGTCTGGAGACTTTCCATTTAGGGAGCGGCATGGGCCCCAGAGAGGTCCATTAATTTGCTCTGTGCCTCAAATGTGAACAGTGGTAAACGTGGGACCATTATTTACACACAGTTTTTCTATGTGTGTAAGACATAAGAACTCCAAGCAGAAAGTAAAACAAAATTTCCTGATTTAATGTCAAAAACATACTAGTCTCCCATAAAGGGTAAACTTAAGTCATTTATAGGAAAATGGATTCACCCTGAGTCCCTAAGTTTAAATGAAATATGACAAAAAGCTTAAATTTTGGTTGGTTTCTCTTATGTGAAAAAACCAGGATAGCTCTTTCATCATGTACCAAAATAAAATCAAAATGGATCAGGGGCCTAAATATTAAAACAAACACACTAGACCTGATACAAAACAGGTTAGGTAAAACTCTTGAGGACATTGGTTTAGAGAAAGATTTTATAAACAAATCCTCCATAGCACAAGAACTGGTAGAAGAAATCAATAAATGGGATCTCATCCTTTTGAGAGGTTTCTGCACAGCAAAAGAAACCACCAGCAAAGCGAAAAGGCAGCCAACAGTATGGGAAAGAATCTTTACCAACCGTTTGTCAGACAAAGGGCTACTATCTAAAATATATAAAGAGCTTAAAAAAATGAATCCACCCAAATTTAAAGACCCAATTCAAAAATGGGCATCTGAAATGAACAGACACTTTTCAGAGGAAGAAATAAAAGCAGCTAGGAAACATATGAAGAAATGTTCAACATCACTAGTCATTCAAGAGATGCAGATGAAAACAACATTAAGATTTCATCTCACTCTGCAAAGAATGGCTGCTATCTCAGAATCAGCCAGCAACAAATGTTGGCGAGGCTTCGGAAAAGAAGGAACCTTTCTCCTCTGTTGGTGGGAATGTAGACTGGTACAACTCCTGTGGAGATCATTTTGGAGATTCCTTAAAACGCTAGGACTCGAGTTCCATTTGACCCAGTCCTCGCTCTGCTAGGTATATACACAAAGAAATTAAAAGATTTGTAGCACAGTGACATATGTGCACCATGTTTATAGCAGCTCAGTTTGTGATTGCTAAATCTTAGAAACAACCAACATGTCCAGCAACTGGAGACTGGATAAAAAAGTTGTTGTTCTTCTACACAATGGAGTATTACTCTGCCATAAAAAATGGTAAGTTTGAACCATTTATACTTAAATGGACGTACCTTGAGGATATCCTCATAAGTGAAATAAATAGGTCACAGATGTGTAAATATCACATGTTTTCTCTGGTATGAGAAAATAAAGATGTAAATGAGTTCTAGAATGTGTGTTATATATTGTGAAATAGAAAATACTCAAAGCAGGCTGGGGATTTAGCTCAGTGGTCCCGGAGCCTGTCTTGCAAGTGCAGTGTTCCAGGTTCAGTCCCCAGTAACCACATACAACAATGCTGGGTGTGGAGACTCACACCTATAATCCCAGCACTTGGGAGGCAGAGGCAGGAGGATTGCTGTGAGGATGAAGCTGAGCTCAGGGCCAGCCTGAACAAAAGAGTAATACCTTGTCTCAAAAAACTAAAAAAATTAAAAAAAAAAAGAAAATACTCAAAGCGAAATGGGGTGAAGGTGGAAAAATAATGAGATTATAACAAAAAAAGAAAGGAAATAAAATTTATGTATATGGGGGTGGGGGTGATAGGGTGGGTAGGGCTATGAGGAAAATGAGAATTAAGTTGTGTCATATACTGGTATAAATTCTCATTATTGAGTGCAATCATGATGTGTATATGTAATGTACCAATAAAGATTTTTTTAAAAAGAACATAAGAATCTTAATTTCAAAGCTGGTTGTCAAAGTCATTAAGAAGATAAATAATTGGTAAAGTAGAGGGAAAAAACATCTTTTATTAAAAAAATTATTTGACAGAGAACTCCACACTTTAACCACTGTCACTTAGGCAACGTATTTGTTTATATACTGACTGTCTGGAACTCTACTTGAGCAGGTGTCATGTCAACAAGTCAATTCTTATATTAAATAAATTTAGTAAAATTGTAAGAAAAACCAGTATAAACCATTCATGCAGGGAAATTATTTTGAAGAATACCGTTAAGGCAATTAAAATTAAGCTTTTCCGTTGCAGAACCATATCCAAAAGACATAGATGGCATTATGTCTTCCCTGATACAAACGGCCTTTAATGGTGCTAGTTCTTCGAGCCATCGCTTCACCTTTCTGCTCGCCTTTCAATGCGAATGTTGCAAAAAGAATGAATTACATGTGGCTTTTGTTTCCCTAGCCTCCTTTAATTCAACAACCTGACTTATGCCCTATGTATTTTACTGTTTCCTCTTCAGAAGATTAGCAGCACTCGAGATCCACACTGCAGCTTTCGCACCGCTGACCACCCTCTCCTATTCCCAGGATGCTTTGCTGTTTCCACTTTCACTTTAGATCTATCTCTTGGCATTAGAATAGACACTCCGCGTGTTTCAGCCACTCCCCTCTCTACACACAGTCCCCAGGCTGCTTCTGTGTCTGTGTAGATCACAGCTTCAAAGCAGCCTCTTATCAAGTCCAGACCTGATTTTTCCTGCACACTTATCGGTTATTTGGATGTCAAAGTCAACATGACAGATAGTTTCTCTTTTTTGTAACTGCAGTCTTTCAGTATTAATAATTCTTTCTTGACTTACCCAAAATTATCTTGGTTTCTTCGCCTTCTTTATCATGCTTTAATGTAGTCATTCAGAAAGTCAGATGATCTCTCTATAACATTTCTCAGCCCACACCATCATTTTCATTATCACAATCATCACTAGCCTGAGCTAACACATCTAGTCTCATCTGAAATTCACTGTGCACTCAAATTCTAGTGCTGTGCCTCTGTGCCTCTGCCATGTGCTATGACAACATCTGATGGTTTCCATTGTCTCCCTAGTAGGGTCCAAATCAGCTTGGCAAACATGGCCAGAACAGAGCTACTTGGTGATCGTGTAGATGTAGCTCATTCCCTTGCCTGAGCTCTGCACTCTCGCCTTCCTCCTCTGCTGCCTCTTTTTGCTCCTTCCATTTCTATCCTTTATTTTCTCCTTCTTCTCTTTTGTCTTAGTCCTTTATATATTTTTATAACAGAATATTCCTGACTAAATGATGTACGACAAAGAGGTTCATTTCTTACTGTTCTGGAGGCTGAGAAGGGGCTCAGAGCCGGGTCTCTCAAACACTTAGGAAAGTACATTCAAAACATCAGACTTTGGAGTTACCGTGAGTTGAAAGAAAGTTCAAGGGTGATGCCAGTTTCCTCCTTCTTCTAACCCCAAACCACTCACTCCCTCTTTCCACCCTATGCTGCTTCTTTAGACTTTTCATTAGAATTGTACATTGTGTGGCTATTTCTATCATGTATCCATTGCCATGAATGTTAGTGACTGGAAAACATTTTTAATTGAATGATATTCCTCTACCAAATGAAGCCAAGAGATAGGTATAATTTTTAATTGATTTTATTGGTACATTTCATATATATACATTATGATCACATTCAACATTGAGGGTTTGTATCAGTACATAGCACATCTTGATTCTCATTTTTTCCCATTCCCCTGCCCTCCCTACAACTGCTGCCCCCCAATTCTCATTTTTTAAAATGGTTTGTGTGTCAGAAAAGACTAAGAACTAGTAAAAATAGAATATTTACAGATCTCCTGTTGCATCATGTTTTTCCAGTACTGGGGCTTGAACCCAAAGCCTTCACATGCAACTATGTCCCTCAACTATGTCCCCTATATTTATCAGTTTTCCTGCCTCTGAGAAACAATATCCAGCCTTCACAATTCCTAGGGGGAAAGGATTAATTTGGTTCACAGTTTCTAGAGATTTAGTCTATGAGAGCACAGCTTCAAAGTGGCAGAAGGGATAGTGAGGCTGTGCTGCTTGTATCCTGGACACCAAGAATCAAAGAAAGGGGCAGTTAGAGAGGAAGGAGGAAGGAATGAGGAAGGGACCCGATATGGTCCCAGTCACCCTGCTGGGACTACCCAGGCACTCCTGAGCCGTGCTGTATTCATCCCTTCAGAGGTTCCAAATCCAATTAAGTTGGCACCATGAAGTTTAACCACTGTGTCTCCAGATGCGGTGTGGGGTTCTTTTAATTATTTTTGGTTTTGGTTTTTATTTTGAAAGAGGGTCTCAGTAAGTTTTCTGAACTGGACTCAAACTTGTGATCCTCCTGCCTCTGCTTCCCAGCCTACTGACATCACAGAAATACCCCACCAGGCTCAGGTTACAGCTCTTCTGTATTAGTTACTTCTCCAAATCAACAGCTTTGTGATTTTTGAAATGTTTGAGTTGTATTTAATGTGCAATAAAAAGACAAATTAATCTTTTTATTGATTTTTAGATTTTGTCTTTATCAGATAACTTTTTCTTTCCTCTCTATGATAGAGTGTCACTACTACTCAAGTCCACCCTGCTATTTCCACTCTCATTTTGGTTTTTGTAACATAAACTTTCTATTGCATCAAATGACCTTCACCCATTTTCTACTAAAATCTTTTCTTCTAAAAAGATATTCTTTCATGCCTATCTAAAATTATAACTTTTCTATAAAATTTGTCCTGCCACTCAATTAGTATAATGTAAAAGTCAAGTAGGTGTCACTGCAGTCTGAAATCCAGGCCCAAATTACTTTTCCCCATTTTCTCAGTGGTTTGGGGTGAGATACAATTCCATATTCTAGAACCTGTGAGTAATATTTTCTTTCTCATAAGTTTTTGTCATGTTTAAAATAACATAATAAAAAGTATTTTATTATCATCTTACTCCTACATTAATGTTAGCAAAGCATTATAAATTTTCACATTACTCATATTGTCTTTCTGTAAATCAAATTCATATCTGCCTCAGCAATACACTGGGAATTATTGAAAGTCATGACCTCTCCTGTTTCATCTTTGTATTCCTTGTAATGCCAGCTCTATGCTAGGGATCTACTACTTACTATATACATCACACGGTGTAAACTCATGTGTTTCAGGTATAGATAAAACTGGGTTAGAAGCCGCCATGTTCTGAGTTGAATATAGTGACAAGGCCCTGCAATCCCAGTGCCCTGAGAAGCTCAAGCAGGAGGCTTCTGGGCACGGGCAACTTTCTGAAACCTTATTTTAGCAAAACAAATTGGAGGAGTCTTCATTGGAAGGGGCCTGTGTTCCATCCTCATTACTAAAGAAAAAAATAAAAAAATCTCCAATCTGTCACTGAACATTTCTGAGCCTCAGTTTCCTCTTCCATAAACTTGGAGTAGTAATTTATCTCCTAGGATTGTTATCATGTAAGATAATGCTTATTGGCTGACTGATACAGAAATGCACACTATATAGCATTACCTAAGTGTTCACAATGTAGACATACAATGTATTTTATGAGCCTCTCTTAAAATCAGTTCCCGAGTATTTGCATGGGGTATCCTTTCCACAATTGGAAGGCAGGTCATGGCAAGGACGCATGGTGGGGAGAACATTCTCAAAAGGATGCTGTCTGGTCCAAGGGCTCATTTGTACCTGCAGTCTGACCCTGAGACTCAGAGCTCAAGAACAACTTTGATCCAACCCCCGACACTTGATTTCATTCTTCTCTTTGTGAAACAATCTCATTAGAGAAATTGTGCTGCTGAGAAAGCAGGTCACTCAGCTGGGGGCAGCCAAAGAAAGTCTTACTTGACTTAGTCATGACCCTGTGAAAAGTGAAGCATTACTGAGGGGCACTGGGATTTGCAGAGTGGCATAGCTTAGGTTTTCATCAGAGGCTGCTGGGAGTTGGAACAGAAGGAAGAGTAATGAAAGGGTTGACTGAACTGCTGCCGGGGTGGGATATTAGCATTGATTCTCCCCTCCTGGTTGGTAATCAGCTCCCTCTCCATCTGGTAGGGAATCCCTAGGTGGAAGGAAAAGTAGGGTGCTGCTGGGGTGATACTGGCAGGGATATATTTCGAATAAATACCCAGCTGAGCAGCTCATCAGGAAGTCAACTATGACCTTATCACACTTCCTACAGGAGCACTTTGTTAGGGAACCATAAGACTGACTTCAATTTAAGGTTCTTTTCAACTTACAGAAAGGTGGCTTATTGTCTTCATGAGCTACAGTAGGAAGAAAGAAATGCAACAGGATGCATCACTATGATGGTTACCTTTTGCATCTTCATTTCCTGCCTACAGCCGTGGAGGACCAGGAGACCTCCATGAACCAAGCCAACCAAAGTCTTGTGGTTTCAGAGTGTTTGGTAGAGAAGTTTCCAAAGACAGCTATTACTGTGAATCTCCTATTATCTATCAAAGTGTAAAAAGCAAAAATTAGCTTCTAGACCACTAAAGAGATGCTCTATTGCACTTTGAACCTGATCAACCCTACACATTCTCATGTATGGTAAATATAGTAACAGACTGTCAACTCTTGGGTAATTCAAAGTGAAGAAGTAAATACGATAAATGCTAGGGGAATTTGTTTTGTTTTGTTTTTATACTGGGGATTGCACTCAGGACCTTGGAATTGCATTTGCTCTTTTGAGGTAGGTTCTGGAACCAGGAAGATAAATTACCAGCCCTGATTTTCTTCTTTTCAGTACCTGTTTTAATCTACTCTAGACTAAGCTTCTCAATCTGATGTCCCTTAAGAATATACTATCATATATATACAGTCTCCTTGTACAGAAAACATCTCTCTTTTCTCTAGCCACATCATAGCTCTATTATTGCTGTTGAGTTTCTGTGTTCCTCCTAGAGAAGGTGCTCAGATAATAAAGACAAAAACACAAAACACTATATGAGGTTATAACACCTGTTTACTAAGTGTCTTCTCTGCTCTATTCTTTAAGATATAGAGCCACAAGGTAAGGACTCTCAAAACTAAATCTGTAATTTTGATCAAGTATTTTTGTATTTGAACATGCTGGGAAAAGATTACTATTACTCATTTTTTTACAACATCAGACCAGACTGTAAAATGTTGTCAACCTAGGTAGAGTTCCACCATAAGCTATTGCATAGATAACAAATCCTTTCCTCCATTCTAAGCTTTAAGTATCTATAAGCCCAAATACTTCATAAGTGCTATCTTATGGGTCACTCAAAAAGAATCCGGTATCTTTGTAGTTCTGAGCAATAACAGGTCTTGTATGTATATTTACTGTGCTGTGGACTCTGTCTCTTCCAGCAAAGCAGGTGTTCTCTTAAGATAACCCCTTGAATAAAACTATGTTTAAGTACAAAGAGTAGAAATCAAAAAACACTCAAAGGTGTTGGATAGAATGTAGTCATTTGGTCCTTTCAAATTATCCTAGAGTTTGCTTCTTTATTAGAACTAGCCCCATTTTCTCAAAAAGACTCTTTTCTGCTTTTATGACATTATTTTTCTTTGTAAAACAAATTAAGAATCCCATGGCATTTTTGGAAAAGAATTTATAACCTACTTATTCCACAGGGGAAATTTACTTTCTTAGGGTTCCAATTCTAACTGGTAGATGAGCTTCTGAAGAACATCAAATCAGTGGAGTTTCTGCCCAGACCTTTGATAACCTGCATCACATTCCCTGTGTGTATTCTCCTGTTTGGAAGATTCAGATTTTTCTCTTCAGAGCAGCTATCAAGAGGAAATTCTTTATTCTCCTACTCTACTTCTGTGCAGAATACACAGCGTGTTCAAATACCACTTGTTTGATGATGGAGAATTGAGGTGCATGATGAGTAGAGTCTTTGTCACCTCTTTAGCTTTGCCCAGATTGATAACTTTTCCCAGTCCATCCAGAGCCTTCTTACTCTGCACATTTCTGTAACTTCTTCAGATTGAACTGTTTTGTTTTGGTTTGGGTTTTGGCTGGTGCCCCACTCCTTCTTCTCTTCATTCCTGATTTAATTGATTGTATTCATCCCCCTTTTTTAACCTTAGTAGATTAATATACTTTCCAGTGAGTTCAAGGAGCCCCTCCTTATCTCATTATTTTCATCACCCAGATAAATCAGCCAAGATTCTCATAGAGTATTGTAGCACCTAACAGCTACCTAAGCAGCCTTGCTCAAATTTCTATAGTATAAAGCATGTATATAAAAATATGCATTAAACTATGAATCAAATAGGAAAGAAAAGGTAGATGAACACCTCAGCTTTCAAGACACTGACCTTTTCCCCTGTGAATCTCTGCCCCCTCTGTTCCTCTCATTGCTTTTTAACATCTCAAATAAAATATTCTAACATTTCCTCAGCATTTCCATTTTTCTGTCCTAAGAGGGGTCTTCTCACTTGAATATAGCTCAGTAAATGCTATAAAGCATCTATAGAGAGTTACAATTTGCAGTTAGTATTTTAAAGGCAGGTCCCTATTTTTCCTCCAATACCTGATCTCAAGAAACTAACATTACTAAATGCACTATATTTGCATTTTAGCAAAGGAAATATGTTGTGAGCCTTTTTCATAAGCTGCAGTCTTAGAGAAGGGGACATGGTTACTATTACATTCTCTTTGTGGGGCCGGGGATTTAGCTCAAAAATGCCACACCTGCCTCCTAAGGTCGAGGTCTTGAATTCAACCCCCAGGACTTCCCCTCTAAACTGTGCTCTGCATTCTCCACATATCTGTGTCATGAGTTGCTTGAAACTGTCCTCTGTTGGTTTAGCTTCCTCCAGCAGCTCAGTGAGCAGTTCTATACCTGGTTAGGATTGATCAAGTGCCTTTTGAGTGAAAGAATCATTGAAGAAGAAAAGCAAATATGAAAGCAAAATGGAAGCTGACATGAAAAGGAAAAGACAAGGAGTTTCCAAGTGTTTTTATTGGAAGGAAAATTATTTAGTGAGTATTTTTCTTGGTTTTCTTTTCGACATTGATGTCATGTCATTCTTGTCATGCAGTGAATATTTGTTGAACTGCACTGTGCGCTAGGTACTTTTGGCACACGAGAGTGCAATTCTCAGCTCGGCCAAGATTCTTCACAGCTCTCACTAGTTGCAGAAGCTGTTATGATAAAGGAAATGTTAATTAGATACAATAAGTTTTAAAAGATTATATCAAGTATATTGAAAAAGGAAAACTGCAGAGCAGCATAATCATTT
>PVIR01006065.1:0-68278 GCA_004026965.1 Petromus typicus
GTCCATTTAAGTAGAAATGATTCAAACTTATCATTTTTTATGGCAGAGTAATACTCCATTCTGTAGAAGAACCACAGCTTTTTTATCCAGTCTCCAGTTGATGGACATTTGGGTTGTTTCCAAGATGTAGCAATCACAAATTGGGCTGCTATAAACATGGGTGCACATATGTCACTGTGATATGAGTCTTTTAATTATTGTGTGTATATACCTAGCAGGGCAATGGCTGGGTCAAATGGGACCTCCAATCTTAGCTTTTTGAGGAATCTCCAAACTGATCTCCACAGGGGTTGTATGAGTCTACAGTCCCACCAACAGTGGAGAAGAGTTCCTTCTTCTCTGTGTGTCATTTTTCATGTCTGGACTTAGATCTATGGGGTAACAGCTTTCTGCAATGTTGCAGGATTCCACCACAGAGGAAAAAGAACTTGACAAAGTCCACACTACTCCTCAAATCATCTAGTTGGAGGAACCAGTGTCATTTCCTCTCACATGGTAAAGGCCAAAGGAAGTTTGAGAGCTACACCTCATTTCAGGACAGGAAACCTGCCCGTGTGCCTAGAAAAGGGAGAGCTGCAAGGCTGCAGTATATATTCTAAATCACTGCTCTAGGTATGACTGAATGTTGGTACAGGTATAATAGGAAAAGCGGCCACCCAGGTGTGTGAGAACTGGATGACAAGAAGAAAATCATTGATATACCTGGTATTGACCCAGAGTCTACTCACCTGATTTAACTAATCTTAGGAAACCATTGCAGACCAGAGCCGCCTATTGTGGACCTTTCAAAAAGGTGAATATATTTTGCTCATGTTCTTCAGAAAAGAAAAGAAAACAAAACAAAACCTCAGTGCTTTTAGGAAAATGCAACTGGATTGCTTTTTCTGTTTTATCTATGGCAGCTAGTTGGGAGGGCAAGGTGTGTTTTATTGCACAGGTAGATAATTACAAAGTCTTTAGGTTTTTCTTTACATAATTTATGTTGAGGCTTAACTTTCACCAGTTAGAACCCAAATGAAGCCATTCTTATGCGATCCATACATCACAGTAGCAAGTTCCACCTCCCTCTCCACACACAAGGAAACAACATTGCAGGGAATTTTAAGTACCTAAAGTTGTGTTAGACTGTGAATGAATATCCAATTCGATTTGGAGGAAACTTTAGATTAATTAGGTTTATAATTTGCACAGTAAGGTAATGTAAATGTGTTGCTACTGCTTGACTTTTTCCTTAATCCTCTGAGTGGATATTTAATCTTTTTAATATTAGAATTAAAGCAACTTGGAAGATATGAATATTAATCTAATTATATTCCGATCAGTTTAATTTCTTTAATGTTTTAAATAACAAAACAACTTTACAAATTGGTTTAGGTTGGGGAACCCTTTTAGAGGATTTTGCATCTCATCAGCAAGGGCCATTTAGAGGAGAGGATACAGGCTTGGGAAGCGCTACCTTAAGTTTATAGTTATGCAAATGCAAACCATTAATCCTGAGTCTCAGCGATCTGACTTTCAAGGTGTGTTTCAGAAATTTGCAGCTTCTGTTTAGGTAGGAAGACTTTTCCAGCAGGGAAACAAACAGCTTTATGGCGCCCCAGCCACACAAAGTGAGAGCTGCGGAGGAATCCGTGATAAGTCAGAACTTAGAGGCTTTTTCTCCTTCTTCTGCCATTATTATCTCAAGTGTGGGGGGACAGAGCAGGACATGAACAGTGCTTGCAAATTTTACGACCTCATTATAATTGATACCTGCTCTCTGAGCCAATAAAAGAAGCTGTATTCGGCACTAGCAGTATAAAATCTTTAATGTTTTAGGCTGTCAGGGTTGGCTGTGGTTAGGCTGACATAATTATGAGCTGCATGAACCAATATATAACTCTTTACCCACAAAAGCATGCTGCAAAGGAGAAATCTTTAGAGATAATAAAAGGATTCACCAAGCATCCATATGATAGCTTCTTAAATCGCTATTGTTTTAGTTAAGACTGAAAAACATATCCCCTGGCTACCCCAGCTCCTTATCTTTCTTATTTGACATCTCAGGAACCTCAGTTTTCTACACAAATTGTATAACCGCACCTTAAAGAAGGGAGAGAATCTTTTAGGGTGATTTCTATGTCATCAAGAGAGTATGGGAAAGGGTGCTTTCTGGAATTTCAGTTTTGATCAGCAGAGTGTATTATTTTCTAGAACTAATTGCAGATTTTTTTAAGGGAATAAAAAAGAAACAAAAGGAATGATGTTGTACCATACAGTAGTAAGTTCAAGAAATAAAAACAGTTCTGACAAGTATTGAGTGAGATTTTAGACCCTTTGAGAGTTGATGTGTAAGATGTTTCCATTGAAACTATCAGGCTATTGAAGCACATGAAAATTGCTTTCCCATAGGAGTTTGTATATTTTATCAGAGACTTAAAACGGCAGATATCTTTGACATTAGTGACTGAATATGAACTAAATAATCCCTATAAGACAAAATAGATAGAGGGGGATAAATCCTTCTCAGATTGTACGTTAATGGAATAAAGCAAATGGCAACAAAGATTATGAGGACACTGGCTGCTTTCTGTCTCTTTGTCCCATACTGTGTATTCAATAGGCCTCCCAGGCTAACACTATACCTTAGCTAAGTTAATATTGTGAGAGATGAGAGGTAAATAAATGCCAGTTGTTTGTTATACCTTCTATTGACGGCTTGAATTTACGTCACCATCTCTCAGATCTGGGCTGCACTCAAGGGCTCGATTAGCCCATAGAATATTGCCAAGATAATGCTCCAGGACTTCCAAAGATGTGCTTAAAGGAGCCTTGCAGCTTCTGCCCAGACATCTCAGGAAACTTGTCCTTGGAGTTCTGAGACAGAATGTAAAACTCTCGGTCCTGAGGTTGCCATGCTGAATGAAGACCAAGCAGCCATGTGGAGAGGCTTATGGAGGAGATGGAGGAAATGGAGGGCTGGACCTCCTTGTGGGGAGGAAGCCAGAGGAGGCCCTGCAGAGTGAGGATTGCAGATAAGTCACTCTCTGCTGCTGCTCACAAGATCCTGTCAAACCACAGCTGCATGGACAACGTCATCAAAGACTACTCTTTAAATGGACAATGTTTGGGGTTATTTCTTATAAAAGAACAAATAATCAGAGCAAATACATTCCAGGCCAAGCAGTTATGAGTAGTGAATTTAAATTTACTCTATAGCTTCTCATATTATGCTCTTTATAGTAGTGCCAAGTATATGTATTCCTTTCCTAAAACTCAAAATGATTCAACTTAGAGATGTTAGGGACTCTGCTTTGCTCTTTGTGTCTCTGTTTCTGTCTGTCTGTCTGTCTGTCTATGTGTCTGTCTGTCTCTGAACTATAAGTTGAACTTAAGGCTTTTGTACTGAGCTAAGTAGCTAAACCCCCAATCCTTTTGTAGAAAAAATTTGACAGTCTCATAAAATCACGAAAGTGATCCTTATACTTCAGACTCCCAGCCTGTGTATCTTCTAACAGAATCATTTCCAACTCTTACACTTACTAGTGCATTTTACAACATGATTTCATTGTTGCTCTTTAGAGTTTATGAATTTCCCTTTGGACCCAGGGATACAAAGGAAACCTCCCGGAAGTAAATGTCTCATAAATATTTGAGCTCCATTTCAGCAGTTCTTCTATTCTCTGATCTGTTGCCTAATCTTCTGTTCAGCAAGCATTTTCCATGAAATAGAAGGCTTTAATTGGTAGAATTACTAATTTTAATAGCATGGCTTAACACAGATCAGCTTGTAAAAAAACTTACCGCCCCCATTAAATTATCTTCTTATAAAAGCACTTATAAATACTCACTCAGTTTTTTCTAACTGAAGTTTTCCCTTCTCTATGCTTGCATGCTGAACACTGGGGCTGTACAGAGTCCAGAAGTAAGATTTCTTTCCACTAGAGCTTAGCTCCCAAACTCCCAAACTTGGGACCTAGGACCCTCATAGAAAAAGGAATTTTTTCAAACACTAGTTCATACATGGAAGAACATCTGAAGGACAGGGAGGAACCACTTCGGTCCCATACATAGAATAGTGTCTTGAGTGAGGTCTATGTCTCATATCATGATTTAAATGTAGGCAAGTTTCATTTAGGAAAGAGGGTTACAATACAAGAGTATTATATGGCTGTATCAGATTTATGTTCATGGTTCTCAACCTTGGCATTACCAAAAATTGAAGCTGGATAAATCTTTCTAATGAGGGCTATCCTGGGCATTGTAGGAAGTTTAGCAGCATCCTAGGTCCTTGGCCTCTACCTTCTAGATGCCTGGAGCATCCCTTTTCCCATGCAGGACAAGCAAAAGTGTGTCTAAACATTGGCAGATCTGTCTCGTGAGTATCAGCCCTGTCTCAATCCCTCTGATTCAACAAATCTGTTTTGCTACGTTTATTTTATCTTGAAATCATGGAGAAATTGAATTTGATTTTCTTTCCAGGAGAAATATCTGCTGATTTTCCAAATTTCCATACAAATAGTTCAAAACTAAAATAGGTTTGGGGTGGGCAGGACACTTTGAACCTACCAAATGGGTTGCTACAATTAAGGAGAATATAGTAATGTGTTTATAGGAGCTGGATATTGATTACCTATCACTTTTGGAAACATTGTCAATATCAGCATTCATCATCATCAATATGAAGGAAAAATTTGAAGGAGTTTTAGAAGATGCAGAAGTGATTGTGTTGGCTAAACAGAAGAGGTTAACCCACTAACCTCTGGTGACTGTGCAGGGAGTGGGAGGTAGGTTCTGTAATGGTGAGGAGGGTGGCGGGAAGTAGACTTAGAGTTCTACCTTAATGGTCGAGGCAAGAATTGCCTGAACCTTTCAGAGTACATCACCAGTCTTCCAGTGGCAAACTTCCGTGTCTGCCAGCTGGCTTCCCCAGCAGGGGGCATGAATTGGAGTGGAAATCAACAGAGTAGCATTTGGGTGCAATTGCCCCAAATTATTGAAGAGGAAAGAAGACTACTGTAATTCACTGGCCATAGCATTTTTACCAACTGTTTTTTGCTAAGCATTAGGTTAGTGTGATAGATTCAATTCCCTGGCCCTTCTCATCAAAGTTTTTCTATAAACACCATTATTACTGTCACTGTAGTTGAGGTGAACTGAATTTGGAGACTTGATCTGCTTTAACTCCTTCACTACCAGAGAGAAAAGGGGGCTTTCTGGGAGCACCAGGGAAATGTCCCTTGATCCTTTGAAAGACAACTTGGGTTTTTTCCCAAGTTTCTGCTGACTAGGAAGCAAAGGATCCAGCCTGCTAAAGGATCACAGGATAGTGTGCTGTTTTCACTCTCATGAGACTAGGCAGGGCAAGGCAGCAGGCAGAGATTGAGTGAGCAGAGCCAACCTTAAATCCTAGCTCTGTTTCGTCCCAACTGTGCTATCTTGCAAAATTACCCTGAGCCTGGTTTCTTTACCTGTTGTGGTATCTGGATTTGACCAATATTTGTAATGTGACATGGCATCTCCCCATATTACTACAAATCGACTACATCATCCTTAAATGTGGCCCAAACACTTAAGTCCCTCTGTTTTCCATTTGGATAGTGATCACAAATCCCACTTTGCAGTAGAGTGGTTTCTGGAAACACTTTTTTCGCCACACTTGTCTGTGAGCTTAGCCAAAGTAAGAAAGGTACCTCAAGTAAGGAACAAATGCAATAAACTTTCTTATTCTTCCTTTTTGGCAACATGCAGTTTCATGATTAATACCTAGACACAGAGTCAGACCAATGCCGATACTGCCCCCATGCACATATCTGTTTTCGATATAAAATGGAAGAAAAGTAATTCCTAGTTTCTAGTGTTGCTGTAAGGATAAAACTGGTCAGCCTTACTACCATGGTGGGCATGTGGTGAGCAGTCCATAAATACAGACCTACATGAAGTGCGATGTTCTGACGATCCCTATAGGCTGCTGAAAGTGAATGATGACTATGAGGAAAGAAGGATGAGAGGGCAGCGAGGGAGATACGGAAATTAGCTCTGATACATGAAATTGAAAAAAATTCACATTTCTTTGTGGTGATCAAAAATAACTTGATTTTTATGAAATTGGCCTGGTGCCTAGAAGGCAAAAAAAAAAATTGTTTTCCTTGGGAGCAAGTTCAGTGTAATCAATCAGCTAGAACTTATTTGGGCTGAGCCAAGTGTCCATCCTTGGGTTGCCTGCCAGTATCTGTGGGTACACTGGCAGTGTTTGGGAAGTACTTATGCTACCCACTTATTCCATTTGAGTCTGTACTGAGAAAAAAGTCATATGTCTGAAATTTGAGACTCTCACTGAGGATTCTGTATTTTTATTTATTAGCTTTGGCAGTTCTACTCAGAAAACAAGCAAAAAAAGACCTATTCATCTCCCCACACCTTGAACATGCTGAAATCTAGAAACATCAGAAATTGAGGTTGGTATGTAGCACCTCAAAGCTGATTTGAAAATAAAACAACAACTATTGAACAGATTTATGGTTTCTTGTCAATAATGCTCTGATTTCTGGAGATAATAATCAGCATTAAGCTTTAGAGAAAATGTCTCCTTTCCAAAATGACATTTTAAATTAATGTGAAATTATGTTTTAATTTAATTCACATAGTCATAAACAGGTGGGAGAATTATGTAACAATAATTGTGTTTGTAAGAAATTGATTTCATCCTAAAATTACATGAATATGCTATTACAGTTTGTTGTCATTCTGAAATGCACCATTTAACGATAAAATACAGCGTAAAAGACACCCTCATGTTGAAGTCCTTAATCTAGTGTGTAATTGCTTAAGTACATTAACTACATTGTCAGCTACCTGTTCCCAAATACCTTCACCGTGAGGCAGAATTTGACATCCACACTATAGAGAGTGGAAATGTGGCAGTGGCTCACACATCCAGATCTCTTCTGTGATGCAAAGACATGGAGACCTGGAGAAATGAGTAACCTGGAGTCATTGTGACATAGTGGTCTCTTAATAACCCAGCCACACTTACTGAAGACAGTGCTAACTCTGTGCCATGTAAAAATATTTGAGACTTATACACACACATTGGCTTATTAAGAGCTTCAATAATTTATCATGTTTGGTTTCTGTTTTTCTATCCAGAAATGCCACTTTTGGTACCCACCGAATCCATTGAAAACTTGTCCTTGGCGATTCTTTATTGAACATGTTCCATTTAATTTAATTTTATTTTATACAAAGCTGATAAAATAGCTGAGACCAAAAAGGCTCCAACTGATTACATTTCTGATAGGAACCAGATGTGCAGTTCATCCATCACTGTTGCTGTATCAACTGCCTCACCCTCACCTATACTTGAAAGAAAAGCAAACAAGGCCTGACTCTCCTGCTAGCCCCTATACTCCAACTTGGTGCAGTTCTCTCTCCAATGATTTCTAAAGCCTTTTAGAAAAATCCAGAAGACCACAGTCTGACTCTGCTGGCTGCACAGTGAGCATCTGGCATGGGTTTGTGGCACATTCCCCTCTCCAGAAAGGCTTTGGCCGCTGGCTGTGGATCAGCAAGAACCTGGAAACCTTTCATGATGGTCGGGAACATGATGTCCCCCACCTCCTCAGCCACTATTGGTGGATGGAGCTGGATGGGAGTTTCTGCTTCCAACCAATGCACCTGGATGCTTTTCAACTCATGCTCAGTAGGACCTCATTAGAGTTGACTAGCACTAACTAGTAATTCATAGCAGGATTTCACCCTGCTATCTCAGTGATTGGCAAACCCAGAAGACTGCAGCTAAAGTTTCTAACCCCTTCATAAGTAATGAGGCACCTGAGAAGTATTTCCTAGTCTCATTATAACCTGAAGTATTAACTGAGCTACAATCATATCTTTGTTTAGCGCAGTCATTTGCACCACACTGAAAACAATGTTAGCATGTTCTGTTGGTCAGGAGTCTCATCTCTGCGGCAGTAACTTCAGAGAGAGAGGTGTGTGCTGTGATCTGAGGGCCCATGACCACCAATGCTGGTCAGAGCTTAAGTCCCCCATGACTATTCTAAGAACTTCTATCTTCCTGATACACTATGAAATAGTGGCTGTTTTACTGATGGTAAAACAAGCACAGAGATTGAACACACCGAAGATCACCTAGGTGATAAATGGCCAAAACAGCACACCTCCTGTCTACATATTCCCTCTGGGGACATACCCCTTGGTTACTAGTGTGGTACACTGAATCGCTGTGGAACTAAGAAACCCTCCTCACTTGAGGTTAAGGGAGGAATGGTGACTAGACTTCTTTCGGGTGTCACATCCAAAGCCTGTCTCTCTACCTAAAGTGTTAAGAAATATAAGGTCTCATCTGCATATGAACAGATCCGGTCCTGTGATCACTGTGGAATGTCCACAGGGACAAGGGAGCAGAGTGTGCTGGCATGGGAGATACCAAAGCAGGGTGAATGTTTATGTTTTAAATGTCACAGCAGGGCTGATTCTTGAGGGACAGTAGTGCCCAGCAGTAGGAACCAAACAGAGATGGGCATTAGACATGCAGTTGAAATAATCTGCTCCTGTCCTAATTCCGCTCGGGCCCAATGATCGCTAGCATGGCTCCCTGGCAGGCGCTGCCCTGGTCTTGGGATCCATTCTGCACCTCGTGTTGGGTCCTGGCAGGCTCATGTGTTACTCTGTGGCACGCTCCAAATGTGCGGTGCCTGAGGCTCACTGTCAGAGTGGCACAGCTCTGGCTGAGCTGCTGGCTGGCCTCTGCCTCGAGCGCCTGACATTATCTCCCACACCCCGACCTCTAGTCATGGTCTGCAAGGGATGGTGACGCATCACCACTGGCTCCACTGCTCAAAGTGCAAAGGCCAATGAGCCCCGCCAGGCCCATTTGGATTTAGAGGACTGAATGGCTGCCCCCAGTTGAAGGTGAGGAAAGGTGGAGAGGGAAAACTAGAGTGGGGAATAGAAGCATCATCTCACGGTTTAAAACCATAACGGAATCTATCGTTTTCTTGCTTCTCCATTTATTAATAAAATGCCCAGTACCTTCTGGCGTGTGCTTTGAGCTGCTTTTAATTATCTTCAGTTGGATGGAGAAAAGGTAATGGGGACCTCGTAATCATCGTGGAGGGACTATTGGAATTTTATTTCCGTGGGAGAAGGCAGGGGCTCTGTGCTGCCAAGCCTGGGCCTTTCGAAGTTGAGGACACTTCCCAGTGCCACACGGTGTAAATCACAGTGCAAACTATGCGATTATCCCCTGCAGAGGAATCGAGTGTGGCTTTATGGGATTCTTCACCAAGCACTTAGGGATAATCTGATATAAAACAGCAGGGGTGGAGAGTAATGACAACTTCAAATTAGTTTAATGAATGTTTACATTTTAAAAAAAGGCTTTTCTACAAACCTGAAAATAGGAAGTGGCAGCTCCCTTTCCTACTCCTCCTGCAAGAGGCATTGCCAGGTTTTCAGCCTTCCGAGAAAGGTGGCTGGACTTAACCCCTTCAGCCCCAGAGCCCCTGTTTGCTGAGCCTGGGTCTGAACAGTCCCGAAACAGTGAGCCACAGTATTTCCATTGTACACAGAAGGATCGGCATTGAGGAACATCTGTTTTAAGTCAACTTAGACTCAATCCAGGAAAAAATAAATTTCTGGCTCTCCACCTGCTCCAAAGGTCACTGACCCGCCCAGATCAGCCCAAGATGGATGATGGGCTGCAGATGCTGAGGGTATTTTTAGCTATCTCTTGGCAGGTGCTCTGCTTGTTGAATACAGCAAAGGAGGGGCGGATTGGGGAGGCTGATAAACCATCATCCTGTTTGAGACTGGGTCCAGGGCCAGAGCCCCCACCTGATCTGTCCATCGCTTCTGGGCTATTTCCCCACTTGTGATGAAGAAGGATTCATTTTGGCAAAGGGAGCAGGACAGGAAATGTTCACATTGCTCGCATTATGTGGAGTGGACCTTAAAGTATTTTGGACCAGAAATAACATTTGTATTTCAGATATAGTTACCCAGCCTGAGCTGCCCCCGCTTTTTCTTTAGAGCAGTGTTCCAAAGCATTCTGAATTTTATTTCAAAATCTGGATATTTCCTAGTGTGCAATTCTGTCCAAAGGTTGCCAGTCTGGGTATGGAGTGCTAGTTATCATTACGTACTTTAACCCAGTCTATGGGAGGAGCAATAACTACTAAACAAAAGCAATAACTACTGAACAAAAGCAAAACCTAACATGAAGCCAAATAAAGCCCTAAAGGGTTTGGGCCCTTCTCAGCAGAGCCTGGAAAATCAAATGCAGAATTCCATGAACTAATTTAGAAGCCAGCTTGGCCTACTTTGACATTTCAGCCATTTCTAGAAAACCAAGCTTTGCCTATTAGAATGCTCCCCCCACCTTCACTGATATGCCACACCTCAAGAAAAAAGTCTAGAGGCCTTCAGAAGCCAGCTGCACATTAAATACAGAGATTGCTCCATTAGAGCAAAGTCCTACTGTTGTGGGGTCCAAGGACTTGGAAAACCTAAACAACCAGAAGAAAGCAGGTTTCACTCTGCATGTAGTAATCAGGCTTTTAGTAGAAAATGCCAAAGATAATGTGACTAACACAGAGTAAAGAATTGGCCATTTTCAAAGTAACCAGAATGTTGGATAAATCTAAACCCTCATCCTCCTGATGACCCTAGCCAGGCCTCCCGAGGACAAATGGCCAAACACTCATAGATTTCAGAAGTCTCAGAAGTGTGCAAAGTGTTCTAGTTTTCCTCGGGCACTGCACAACCTGCCCAGTGCCGTGGAAATGATCTGTACAGATCCTCAGGCTAATAAGCTGCCAGCATCCATCAGCCAGAAACATGTCCACTCTGGTTATGCTCAGGCACTGCACCCTCCGTCCTCAGCCACACTTGCCACAGTCGGTAATTGTTTTAATTACTTACTTGTGTATTATCTGTGCCATCCAGTGAAATAGAACAGGCTCCGTCATGGCCAAGGAGGGGTCAGCCTAGGTCACCATCCTGCCTTCATTGCCAAGGGTGCTGTTGGGAACCGCACAATGGAGCTCCCCACAGAATTCAGTGAAGGAATGAATGATTTCCAGGATTCCTCCCTGGATCCAGCCTCCACCCCATTCCCAATGGTTCCCCTCTGTGCGGCTTCCCAGGCTTGTAGAGTTACACAATCCAGTCAAGTATTCTGGTGTTGGCTTCTTTCACTGGGGCAGTTATCTTCCTTGGGCTTCACCCCATCCATGCCTGTACCTCCAAGGACCACCTGCACCTGCCAGAGGACTTTGCTGTTTGGAGAATTTTCTAAACAGGCCAGGTCCATCAGGGTGCCATGCAGTCACAGCCTGTCCCCACATTCCAATTCAGCTTTCTGGAGCCTTTGCTGCCTTGATGGTATCTCAGACTACAGCTCCAGCTGCAAAGGTAGCCACCATTGTGAACCCAGCCCCTGGCCAATGGTCCTGGTTGGTTGACAGAGATGGGAGCTGAATGTGCTTCCTCCTGTGAAGGCTGCTACCTTATCCCAGAGCCTGCTCACTGATCTGCTAACTAGAAATCGCCTAACTAGAAAGACCTGCCATTCTTTCCTGACTACTACCACGCAAAATTCACCTTCATGCTCCTGGCCCTGCCCTGTGTTTATATGTATCTATCAGAGTGCTTAGCACCACCTGACATATGACTGTACTTTTTAGATTTGAGGCTGATATCTCTGCCATTAGCCCTGGGGCAGGACTGGCCACAGGGCCTGACAAATATACAGATGTGCTTAGTAAACAACCGTGTTGGTTGATTGGTGAGAATGTGCTAATTTAGTGTCATGGGTCATCTGCCAGTAATCAACCCTTCCTTTTCTTCCCTTCTGGTATTCTCCAGTAGAGCCAGCCTTGCCAGATGGCCTTTTCTAGGGGTACCTCTAATCCAGGCAAAGGATCTTAAGTAAGGTTAACCTCAACACAAATGCCCACAGGAGACCAGGGTGCATGGATTTCCTAACCGCTCTTCCTGCATTTGCATTGGCCACAGTCACTGGTCAAGTAAGGCTGCCATGTGTGTGTGTGGCACCTGCCCCAGCCATGGCATGCTGGTGATGCTGGGAGAGTCTTAACTCAGCTCAGACAAGTCATTCGTGTGACTAGAATCTAATAAGGGTGACTGAGGGAAGAGCAGTGGGTGGATGTGGCTGTGATCCTTGTAAAAAGAGCAGCAAAGGTGACTGCTGACATTTACACCCCACTTCAGAGTGTCAGAATGGTGCCCAGGGCTTCCCACAGCTTTGCTCACTTGAGGGCTATGGCCATCTTGGAAGTGAAGACACTTATGTCCCTGCCTGATGTACACAGGGAAACTGAGGCAGGTGTCACATGTATGTGCTGGACTCCTCCAGTGATAAGCACCCAATACTGCACCTTTATCTACTTTCTTCTCCAGCATGTGGAGTCCTGGGATCACACAGCCCTCAGAGAGCATTTCCTGTGGATGAACTGGAGAGGGGGCTGGGCACAAGGTCCAGCCCACAGGTCACCACCTTCTGTCTACACTTCCTGGCTGTCCTATCCCAAGTGTTCGCACCACATCCAAAGTGCACTGCTCTCACAAATCAACTCTACTTGGTGAGGTTTTGAACATCTATCCCATGTTCAGGATAGATAACTCCCCGGGGAGAAGACACAGCAGGGACCATGGGCTCCTGGCGGTGCTGCCCCTCACAAAGCCAAAGGGAGTAGGTACTTATCCCATGCTTATCTGTGACCTGGAATGGGGGAAATAAAGGAAACTGGAGGACATGGCACCTGCCTGATCCTGAGGATGATGAATAGTGCTCAGAGCTGCCAGTTCTCCAACACACTGGGCAGCTAGGGCCGCACACCTCACATTTATCACCTCCGTGCAAATGCAGCTCAAGTGAAAGAGCCAAATGATCGGGAACACGTTCAAAACAGCTTTATTTCATTGACAGACAGAACCTTTTTGTTAAACTTGAGTTTAAAAACCTTTTACATCTCTGTCTCATTCACATGTTACTGTAGTCATTCGTATGTATGTAAATTAGGGACAGTGAGCCAGCTTATTCATCAGAACATACTGGCAGGAGAAGGGTCACATGGAAAAAAATTTCTGTTTGAAAGTTTTTTAAAGCCCTAAAACAGTGCTAGTGGAACTTATCCCATTATCATCTCTTATGGAAGTGTGTGGGCTTTTTAGCTTAAAAAAAGAAAAGAAAACTTCTGAATGTCAATGTGCAGGGAGGAAATAGTGGCCAGTGCGTAGCCAGCAGTGGAGAGTCTCTGTGTGCTAAGGAACCAACCCAAGGAGGAGGAAGACTCTAGGCTTCATCTGTATTTCACTACTCAAGCTACTTAGTCTAGATAAAAGATCTATGCAAATAAACTTTGGCCCAAATTACCTATGGATTCATTGAAAGTCCAATGATTAAGTTTTTTTTCTTTTTCTCCTATGTAACCAAAAAGTTACCCAACCTGTGTGTTATATATTCAAGGCAATCAATTATTATTCATCCATCTAGAATGATCTTGAAGCATGTACAAAAAGGAATGTGGTTCCTATCTCCGGGTAAAGGCAGCATGCATGTTCTGTCATTTTTTGATTGTTCCTTTTAAGGAAATATTGCAGGTTAAGCCAGTGGACCGTAAAGCAAAACAGTCAAGTTCTTTCCTTGATTCCAAGGCAATGCCTAGAGTTTATAAAGTGCCTGAACAGCAGAAACCCACACTTACTCTAAGAGGACACCCGTTCTCCGGAATGGGATCCAGTTTTTCTTTTTAACTTAAGACTTTTAGCCAACTCGGAAGGGCTGTGAGATAGGATAACATCTGAGAAGCAAACTATGCTTATCAAGTGTCTTTCAACAGACCAAATCTCTTGGCTGTCCACCAAGAGCTGTATCAATCCACATGCTTTTAATGCCTGATATTTTAGTGGACCAGCAGGAACTTTACTCAGCTCCAGTAGCAAATTCCCATAGTCTGGAAGGTTGTGGAATTCTTGGCTTAGCTGTAGTTGGAAAGCAGGTGAGTGAAGCCATGTGGAAACAGGTTTGGACCGATGCAGTAGCAACACTGTGGCTATTGAAGGAAGGGGTGCAGGCGTTCCAGTCTCGGGAGCCGAAACAAAAGCTGTCAGTGATCTGGCTTACTACTCTTTTTAATCATGTACCATTCAAACAAATAATTCAAACTCATCATTTTAAAGGTTTCTTGTAAGTTTTGATGTTTTAAACTCTATGCTGGGGATTGAGCAGCTGCAGCCCCTCTTCTGCTGTTTATGCTGAGACGGGGTCTTGCTATGTTTCCCAGGCCAGGGACAAACTCACAATCCTCTTGTCTCAGACTCCCAGAGTGCTAGGCTTATAGGAGTGAACCTGATTTTTTTTTTCTTTAAAGCACTGTTAAATAAAGGTTTTCTCATCTTGTTGAATTGGTGATTTGACATTGGTCAGGGAGTGGGGAAAGATGCGGATGGCATCATCAAAGTCTTTGATGATTCATTGTTTCAAACAGTATTCTTACTCAGCTCAGAAATGGTCCCAGGCACTTCCAGAGCCCCTTACTGTGCCTGCCCACTCCACCCACCTGGGCACTCAGAATGCAGGAAGCAAGCATGCTGTTGAGGACTGTGCCCCACCAAGGCACGGGAGGAGGCATCATGTAAAGCTGGGAACCCTGAGTCTTTTTACTACTTCCCTTCATTTCCTTGGTTGCCAAATATGTATCTGCTTTTCTAAGTGATTAGTTTTTAATCAGATGTGTCATCAGTCTGTTCTGATGCACATGGATAAGGAGCTTTGTAACCTGTAAGTTTTACATTGGGACCATCCCTAGGGGAATTTGTTGCCACTTGCCACACACATTCCTGACCAGTTGACGATGACTCTCCTTAATTTGGAGAAAACATAATTTATAAGTCTTAGAGTCAGTGCACTTGTTAAGGGTCAACAGATAATTATTAAGATCCCAGAGGGTATAAAATGCAGAAGAGGGAATGAGTTTCTTTTCCCCTACTGCTGACCTTATTGTTAACCAACAGGATCTGCAACTTCCCAAACCATGTTTCTCTTTGTTTATCTCTAGTTCGAGATCAGGAATTTATATCATTTTGACTCTCCTTGTTTCACCTAAGTTGACCTGTTTCAGGTCCCTGGAATCTTACTGCCAGCCTTGTCCTGTGCAAGCTCAGGCTTGTAGTCAAAAGCCCTCTGCTGGTTTTCCTAAACCACCCTTAGGTCCTTCCTGGTCTCCTGCTCTGCACTCCCCTTTGGAGTAGAAGGAGCTCACTTCACAGATGAATCTGTTGGCCAAAACAACCAGTGATTTCATTTCAAAGGTAGCAGTTAAACTGGAGTCTGCTCAGGAACATGAGTGTTGGTGGGAGGTCTGCTTTTCTGGGGCAGTGGCCAATAGTATTGCAACCAAATCCAAGTCGAGCATGCCAGATGGTCCCGCAGGGTGATGGGAGGCCAAGCATCCTTTGGGCTGGTTTACTGGTTAGTCACCCATTCATTCATTTCTTAAGCTACAAACTCTAGTTATGTATATGTCCCACCATGTGGCAGGCCTGGGTCTGGTTTCCCACACATTTTCTCTGCCACTTTTAGAGAAAAGGCCTCTATATTCTGGGTGCCCTCCTTGACTTTGGTAGACTGAAATACAGACTCCAGGATTTAGACAAATCCGGTAAGAGTCCTTGCTGGAAACCATTCCTTTAACTCACTAACCTGCAGTTATTTTGACCTGCCTCTCTGAAGTTAGCCTTTGTCTTCTTTACTAAAGTTCTTTACAAATGTAAGGGATTTGTTATTATTAAAGCTGTAATTATTAATGGTAAAAATTAGCAATGCTTTTGTTCGTCTGAATCACTGGATCAGTGACAGCCTTTTTTTTCCCTAAGTCTTGCAGCAGTTTTCTGAGTCTCTGTATATTCATCAAACACATAATCCTAGTGTTCTGTACATGCTGAGTCTTTGATTTCTTGTTTCCAAACAGATGTCTTTAGAACAAGCATATGTATAGCTGTTTTTTGGCAGAGTTTAGGCCAAGATGATGAGAAGCTTAGGTGCCACTTCTGGCTAGCACACACCTATGTATCATTGTGTCCTTTAACCCAGAATGGGAGAATACGAGTCACCCACTGACCACCACCCCTCTTGGATCCCATCAATCTTCAATTTCCTAATGAAGAACAAAAACAGATTTGAGCAAGTTGGTTGTTTTGCTCTGCAGCCACCAAAAGAAGGGTCTGGAGTCCAAAATGTTCATTCTCCCTTTATACTTAAGTAACTGACTACCCATATTTCCACTTTTAATTGAAATGTGCATGATCATCGCTGTTCATCCAGATACTCATATCTAAAACTATGCTACTCTGTGAAAATTCTAGAATCTGTGTATTTGCTTTGTCTAGAAATGCTTAGTGTGCAACATAAGATAGTTTTCTATTTCCTTTTTAGTATGATAGTAGTTATTAGTTACTATAGGATTATATGGACCTACCAATTTATGTGGAAATGTGAGTTCATTTCTCCTAGAGACAACCAAAGACTCATTTTAAAGATTAGTGTGGCAAAAACTGCTGCATGTTTTCAAATATCATTTTCCTGGGTCAGGGATTTAGCCCCGTGGTTCCGGATCCTGCCTTACAAGCACAGGGGCCTGGGTTCAATCACCAGTAATCACAAAGAACAATGGCGGGCATGGTGACTCAGACTCACAAGAAATCAGTACCACATATCACAGTGCAGGTGTAGTGGTTCATGCCTGTCATCCCAGCGCTCAGGAGGCAGAGGCAGGAGGATTGCACAGTCCACATCTGAGTTCAGGACCAGCCTGAATTACAAAGTGAGACCCTGTGCCAAAAAACTGAGAAACAAAACAAACAAATATATATATAATTTTCCCTTCTCTGATTATTAATAAGAACCTTAAATTTATCATTATTTTTTCTACTTCTTCTTATTATTATTATTATCATTAATATTTTCCTTTTTTCAGGCAGAATCTGACTGTGTAGGCCAGGATGGACTTGAATTTACAGCAATTCTCTTGCCTCAGCCTCCCAATTGTTGAGATTATAGGCATGCACCACCACACCTACACCCGACAAGACCCTTAAATTTTAACAGCCCGAGAAAGAACTATATTAACCTGCCTCCCTTGCAGCTAGAGTGGTTTTCTGTGTTGTATAGTACATCCATTTGTAACCATTTATCACTGACTCATTAAAAGACCAGTTTAAAATATGAGAAAAGTTTGGAAACTTCTGTAGGTATTTGACAGAAAGAATTCACATCTATTACTTTTAATATTTGTTAAATGAGTTTGTGTCTTGTATACTCTTTAAAATTTTTTCCTTTTTCTGGTAATTAAAAACATCTTCTTCCTCTTTGTGGGGAGACTGTTCTTCACAAAATTAGTGATGACAGGAAAAGGTCTTTCATCATGGACAGTTGTAAAAGCACTAGGATATAAAACCTAGGTTGAAGGAGCCCTTGTCATGTGATTAGTCAACAGAAGGGTCACTTTAAAGAAGTCAGAGTTTAAGAGGACAGTGGAGACCACAGCTGGTGCTATGTGCTGTAGCAAGAAGAGCACAAAGGTGGAAGAAGTGGGTTCCTAGCAGAATGACAGAGACACACATCCTTCCTGCAGAGCCCATCACTGTCACTGCTACCTGAACCTCATCCTACCTGTGACATTGCAGACTTTCGCTTTTTGCATATTTCCTCTACTGGAGAGTTGACCGATCAATGGCCAGTGTTGGGTCATGATGAGATTTTGCATCCAGAGATTAAATCTCCACCATATTCCTTGCAAAAAGAGCAGCTCCATGTTTCCTTGGCTCCATTTATAAGCAGAGATTCTGAGATCTTACGGTCTCCATGAGAGTGACATGAAGTAGTGTTCATAAAGTATCTGGGATGCCATGAGTTGACTAACAAGACTTTGTTTTTCTTCTTGTGTCAGAATGTCAGGGATTGGACCCAAGACCTCATCCATGCCAACCAAGCATACTCTCCCTCTCAACCAGAGCCCCCACCAAGTCATTTATCCTCCTTTTCTCTCTCCAGAGTTAACCATGCTAAGAGAGTCTGTATTCCAGAAAATAGCAAATGTTAAGCAAGGTTAAATGCTGATATTACTATTTCCATCCTGATATCAAAAAATACTTCAATGGTTATTAAAAGTTTTTTATTTTTGTTTTATATGCAAAACTTAAAAAAAAAAACTGAATATTTCACCCAAATCTAATCTATACCACAGATCAGAGTGAGGACACTGTGAAATTTAACAGGGGAACACTTCAGTCCTTCCACCTTCTCCCAGTGACTCTTCTCCGTACCTCATGGACCTCTGAGACTCCGGAGACATTCAACATGAAAAATCACTGTTCAACTGCACTAAGGGGAGTAGACATGGCTTTGTTTGCAATTCACTGCAGCACTGTTTCTCAAATATAGGTCCTGAGTCACTTGGGAGATTAAAACCGACTGAATTAGAATTTCTGTGGCTGCATCTTGTAGAAGTGGACTATATAAAAAATCCCAGGTGTTCTCCCCAAACCTAAAATTTAAGATCCACCTGGAAGTAGAAGTATTAATTCCAAATTTATTTTTGTCCAGTACAAAAACAGAGTATAAACATTTAAAGCATTAGCCAAAAATTGGAAGGGAAAAAAATTATGTACACCTTTATGATGCTGACCCAAAATACTTTAGGGCTTTAATTTTTCACTGTTTTTAAAAAGATGCATGAGTTTCTTTTAAAATAGTTTTAGCTGTCATCATTATTATTGTCTATATACTAAATAATTTCCTCTATGTAATAACCTCCTCCAGTGAAAGATAGTATTATGCCCATCTGACAAGTAAGGAAATGAAACCAGAAGAAATGTATACACAGGCTCCACTTATATGACAGTAGTTCACTTCCTTCCTTTATAGCTATATCACAAACCATGTGAAGTTATTTTTCATACTCCAGTTTTTTTCTTGTTGCTTTGGACAATAATTGTCAGACTTGGGTCAACTTCAGTTGTAGTGTCAGGTGACACACCAAGCTTCCAGTTTTCACCATTACGAACAGTCTGTTCAAGTAGATTTGCATGCACTCATGACCCTTTCCACAAGAAGAACTGTTTTCTTGAAGATGTGCCTTAAAAAATTGAATTCTCCATCAAAAGATGTGATCCAATGATAGATGGCTGAGATGTGTGACAGTGCTTCCAGAAGTAAGTATTATTTTCTCAAAGTGATATTATGAAGCACATCCCGCATTCATATTGGGGACCAAACTGTCACATTTTATTTAAATCTGTGGGTTATCCACGACCACACTCAGTATCATGTTTGCCTCTTTACAGAAATCTAAGCAAAAGAATCACTTTTTCCTAGTAGTGGGATGACTTGATTTCTCACAAGCTAGCAGGCCCTCATGGAAACCCCAGAGCGGAGCCTTTTCGTCTTAATTCACAAAGTGTTCTTTCTCACCCTTTTCCTCCTTCTGCATCCATCATGCTGTAGCTAGTCTGTGGAAGACCTAAGATAATATCTTTTTCAAAGAATTAAAAATAGTGCAGCTGGCTCTGTGGCTGCCCAGCCTCCCCAAGGCAGGCCCCACTTACCAGTGCTGTCTCTGCCACCCTGCCCATGCCTGTACTTGACCTTTTTCACAGTCATTCTATCAGCACCTATAGCAAACTAGGCACCATGAAAGGAGCACTGACTTTAGAGTTAGAAAGATCATGAGCCCTTAGTTTCACAGTTGCGTAACTGTGGTCCTATTACTTGTAGTCTTTTCTTGCTTCGATTTTCTGACCTGAAAAAGAGACATACTAATACTGACCACTCAGGATCCTTGTAAAGATACCACAAAGACAACATAGAGTAACCAAAGCATTCAGCAGGAATTTACAGAAATTAGCTTTAATTAGAAAGTGAGAGAAAACAGAGGGGAGCACAGCCCGTCAAAGATCCAGCCAGTCTCCCATAGTTTCAACAAAGGAAAATCACAAAAGATAGGAAGAGACCTGCCTCCTCACAGAGGGACAGAGACCAGTCTCCAGGCTGCTGTGGCAGGCCAGCTCTGGCTGATTGTTAGCTCAGCTCTGGCTTCCAGGCTCCTGAGGAATATTCCTCTTTTGAGAGGCCATTCGACTCCCATCACATGATTGTTCTCACTTGAGACAGACCCAGAGTTGAGAGGCTGTGCCGGAAGCCAAGGTGACCTTAGGATCAGGCAAAGGAGATTCCTGGGCATCACTGAACACCCCTAGAATACTCTTATCTTTGCATTCTTAGTCTCAAAGGCAGATGAGAAAGACTACAGCTAATATACTTTGTTTTGCCAAATTTTCCTTAACAATTAACACACCCGTGTCCAAAGATGTAAGTGTAAGGATTATGAAATGAAGGTCAAGATTTGCTGAAGATCTTTAGTTCCAAGTGAAAAGTTAGGTTGTAGCAGAAACTGTCTTTAAAACCCTGAATGCTTCAGAAGAAAGCATAAATTGCTTTTAATGAACAATAAGTTAAGCACTCAGAAGTCCTCTGTCCTTGTGTTGGTCTCTGTGTCAATCTTATGTAATATGTGTGAGTAATAAGAGTGGCTCAAATGTACTGGAAGCTCAAGTGCTGATCATTCTACACATATAATATCTCATCTCTTCTCTTTATTATCCTACGTGACAGATAGTACCATTCTTCTTATTTGGCAGATGAAGCTAAAAGAGGGGAAATTACCATTTTTATCAGTAAACATGATAGGCTGTCACTAATATCACATGGCCCAGGTCACTGAGCAGAGAGGTAGCAGAACCAGGACTTCACACGTTGCTATCTAACACCAAGATCCATGCTTGTCGGTATCAAACTGATCTCAAAAGCACTTTGGCTCCAGGCCTGCAGCAAATTAAAAACTTAAAACCCATTCCTTTCTTGTGTTGTGTTTTTTGCCCACCATGAAAATGTACGGAAGTTGCAAGATCAAGCAGGGCTCCTGCATTTTGACTAACATCAGAATTCTGAATTTCAACGTGGAACAGGGTATCCAGAACAACACAATGGGGAAAATTGCCATGGCCGCTCCCAACAATGTGTAAATTGGAAGAAAGAAAAAAAAGCAAGCGTGCACAGAGACCTGATTTGAATGGTATTTCTGAGTGGAAGCTAAGTAGGAGTTGAAAATGGCCTTTTAAAATACAGAACATAAGGATGCAATTCACAGAGATGGTCTGAACTGTAAACATGCAGCTGTGGGGTTTGTGAGGCTCAACGCTTACATACCGACAGCATACAAATTGTAAAGTACTTAAAGTTCCATTGTTGCTGAAGGGATCTCACCCGATGTCCTTAAATGGTCCCGATTTTTTTTGTAAACCACAGGATTTATATTTCTTTTAGCATACAGTGAAATGCCAATGAAAATTACATATTGGAGATAGTAAGTAACTAATAATAATTCTTTTCCAATTTGGGTTGAAGTATCATTTGTTAATCAGATTTTTTTTTTTTTTTTGAGACAGGGTCTCGCTTTATAGTTCAGGCTGGCCTTGAGCTCAGCCTCAAACTCACATCAAGCAATCCTCCTGCCTTTGCCTCCCAAGTGCTGGTATTACAGGTGTGAGCCATCATGCCCAACACTGTGGTATATGGTACTGATTGCTGCTGGGCGTGAGTCTCCATGCCCAGTATTGTTATGTGGTTACTGGGGATTGAACCCGGGTCCTTGCGCTTGCAAGACAGGTGCTGGAACCACTAAGCTAAATCCCCAGCCTGGATATTTTTTAAATAATCAAAGGTTGAAGCTTGGAGTCTCCTAAAACCCTGCAAAATTCCTTGTGCAAGGACTGTTCCCTCATTTTCTGGGCCCCTCTCGTTCTACTCTCTCAAGGAGGGTTGTAGGCACCTATAAGGTTATTTTCCAGCAGCACCTGCCCACGTCCTGGTCTCACTGACACTCTTCCTTCCTTTCTCACTGACACTTCACCCTCCACTGACATGCTGTCCTGTGGCTATCTTGGTAGATGACTTTCTTACCAGATTAGTGCATAGTTAAGCACCTACCCACTTATTCCATCAATGAGTCTCCTCCCCAGAGCTTTGGCACTGGAAGTTTCTGTCTGATTTCACTGGTAGAAGCTCTAGGATGTAAAACTTGGGAGCAGTCACCCCTGGGGTTTCCCACACTGTGAAGAAGCAAAAAGGAAACATCTGACATTCTGATGGTCAAGTCCCTGGCTCAGTTTGCTTCTAGGTTTTGCACTTTCTCTGACCTTCTCACAGCTTGCTTACTCAAGTCTTCCATGCATTCGTAGATTGGCAAATTCCCCTGAATTTGAGCTGAGTATTTATCCCTTACAAACTAACCCTTGCAGGTTCCTGACCATGGCTGGCTTTGCAGTCATGTCTTTGATATTCAGGGTTTGAAGAAGGAGGGTGCAAATGTGTGTCATGAGGTGATAGTATGGTGGCTGAACTCAGGGGAAACTCCTATGAATGCAACCCAGCATTTCTTCCTCTGTTCTCCTTCATACTGTCCAAAGTTCCATTTTTATCTTTGAATGTGTGGCATCATGTACATGTGTATTAGTCAGTGCTTAGGGGAGCTTGCAGGGGTGGGTCAAGGCTCCTTGGAAGACTGCAAGGGCTCTGAATGAGATTTAATGCAGGACACAGACATTCCCAAGATTTCCCTACAGTGTCAGACTTCAGAATGGCTTGATACCAATCCAACGGCTGCCTCCATTTGTTTTTGTCTTGGATTGTCCGGGGCAACAGAAGTAGCACCTACCTGCCCATCCTTCCATCCACCCACCCAACTATCCCTCCATCCACCCACCCAGCCATCCATTCCTCCATCCATGTGACTCATCTCTGTGATGTTTGGAGACAGTCTTTCTCCCTCCAGGATGCCACCTCCTTTCCTAGCTGCATTCTTGGACCATATGGTCCCCCTTGTTCCTACTTTCTCTATCACCTGTTGCTTTACTTATTGCCTGTAACCATCTGAAATTTGCCTTGGTCTTGACCTCTTATTCACTTTATCTTCCACCTCCTTCAGTCATCTTACTTCCTTATTCTGTGACATTTCATAAACTTAATGATTGTAATTATGATTATAACATATTTCTTTATTTCTAATACTGTCTTTACAACAGGGAACACTATCATTATTTTGCAGACACAACAAATTCTCCAAGCATGTGTCTTTGGAATGAGGAAATGGAGGTTGGACAAAAATGTAATTACAACATATGCCTCTCTGGGCATAGCTTTGCCCCATTGTATGAATACAGAAAATTTGGCACGCTGAAAATAAGCAGTGAGAGATCCTCAAGCTGTTCCTTCCACCCCCTGGGATGCTTATTGAGTTTAGATTTCTGATTTTATTTATTCCATAGGTGTTTGGTGAGTATTTATTCTTTACTGTACTAGGTACTGTTATAGGCACTGGAGATACAATAAGGTCCAAAACATAGAAGTCATTATCCTCACAGATTCTTTCTGTTGGTGGCAACATTAGAGACTTTTCCAGCTAAATAAAGAAATATAGACAGGGAATAAGGTGTGCAAGAACATGATGATGTCTTAGGATTCAGTATTCCCTGAATCCTAGGGTGACTCAGGAGAGCTGATAGGAACAGATGCAGCACAGGAAACCCAGAGAACCTCCTCTCTGTGTCTCTCACCCCTCCTCTTACCTATACATCTTTACATCTGGTTTAGTACTTCTCCACTGGTCAGCTTTACTACTTTGTGCTCATAGTGTACCATCTAGAATGTACATATTATATTCATAACACCACTTCAGTCCAAATTGTCCATCCTCAAACCCCAATCCCAAATTCTTTGGAGAGATTATGATAGGATCCACATAGATAAGGAGCCTGACTTTGGGCCAGTTCTCTGCTTCTAGACTTTGGAGGGTTTTGTTGGAAAACCCTGGCTTCTAGTTTAAAATGTATATGGGCTGTGTGAATTGGACAGATATCTCAAAAGGTGGTGTCACCAGTTCCGTTTAAGATAATTTATTTGGCATGTGAACTCTTCCATTATAGTTATATAATGATGAAAAATTGAAACTGTTGTCACAATTGTGGACATAGTTTCCAGAGATCATTATTGCCATCCTTTCTGTGGGGAATAAGAGCTAAGACCTAGAGGCATGCTGAGCAGGGTTAGCCTCTTTGTTCTGAGTTAATTAGGAGAATCAAGTCACCTGCTTCTGGACTGTGATCCTCCTGATGATGGGGTGCAGTCAGGTGGACCTTGTACCTTAGAACTGTACATTCCCTACTCTTCCATCTGCTAGTTGCAGGACCATGGACAAAAATGATAATGTGTGTGAGCTGTAACTTCCTTCCTGGTAAAGGCTATTCTTACTACGTTCCAAGAATCGGGCTGTCCACAGAGTGGATTCTTATTCTCAGAAATGCCAAGTCAGGAATCACTTGGAGTTCCTGCTCAGGAAATTAGGCCACACCAAGTATAGGCTGAGCAGTGGAGGCTCACTGGCACACTAGATTTCCGTGTCATTTGCCTGCCTCTGGCTACAGCAACACTCGCTCTACTTGAGTGACAAAGCAGATTGCTTCCTCCCACTTCTGTGGCTGAGGACCCCTTTCTCTATCCTGGTTTCACTCTGATTGGCAACTTCACTCAGAGCGAAACCTTATCAAAACCTCAAGGTTGGGCTGAACTGCGAAGGGATGGTTGGTATCAGATTCAAAACCCAGAAGCAGAAGACCACTCGTGAGAAATTCCGTGAGCACAAGAATGTGGTTTATGTCACAGCCTGTTGGAATGAAGCCATTCTGGCCCAGGTGGAAACATAGCATGTCAATCATATCCTCCAGCCTTGCAACCCCTGAACTTGGTATCACTTAGTGGGTTTAGCCCTGGAGAGATTGTGACACGTCCAATTCCCTGGCACTCATCAGAAACAATAATAAGCATAATTAAAAGCAATAGTAAAATAGTGTCACCTCCAGAAAAGGGAAGAAGAGAACAGTCAGATGGCCTTTTGTTTTAAAACCTCTTTCTGCTTCCTGCTGGGGTAACCCTAGCTGGTTCAGAGTTTCTATCTCTTTATTTGTAAAATTGAGATAATAAGAAATGTGTGAATTGGAATTAAACCCAAAAGGGTCACAAGATCACCCTCACAGGGCGCGAGAGGCAGGTGCTCAAGGATGGCAAGTGATACCAAGTTCTCTGGCAATTTTCTAGAAAATGAAGTTGTTTAAAGTAGCCTAAAGGAAGTGTGTGCCTGGCCTCATAGCCATCTTCATAAAGGCTGTATCAGCAACCCACTCTTTTGATTTTGCCATCTAACCATAGACCTGGCCCATCTAAGACATATACAGTTCTCCTGGCCCACACAGGAGCTCTGCAGTCCATGTGAGAAAGGCACAGTTGTTCATATGAAGCACATTTTTAAGGAGGGAGGTGTGAGAAAAACATAACAGGGCTGGATGTTATTTATTGTTCTCTTGTGCTTTTGCTTTACATTTCATTCTTGCTGTGGATGCTTTAGCAGTTGTCAGTTACTATTATTTGCATAGACAGTGGCTGATGTGCATAAGAAGCTCAAGAGGCGCTAAGTTTGCAGGACCAGGGGAATTAGAAGATATCTCTAAAACTTTGAACTCTTAATGGGAGATCTGTGTGAGTGACTTGGCTTCCTTGCATAAGACAGAACTCTAGCATTCAGCACCAGTTGGTTTGGCCATTTTCATATTGGTGATTGAGTTTAGACAAGATAAGACAAGATTGCCTGCACATATTAGGCAATCCATGCCTGAGAGGCCTATGTGACTCATTACAGTTGTTTCAAACATCATAATTCCCCTTCATAAGGTCCAAGGGTAAAGGTCCTTCTCTCACTTCTTTGGAAGGAGGTATCATCATGTGACTTGTTTTGGTCAATGAAATTTGAGTGACAGTGATATGTATCACTTCCAGGAGGAGATTTCAAGAGCCAGTGTTTGGTTTACCATGACCACTTCCCAAGTCCTGGCATTCAGGGAAACAGTGTCCAGAGGGAGGTCTCTGTCTTCGTGAGTTCCTAAGTGACCACTTCAACAGAGCTTCCCTGATGATCTTTATTAAATGTGAGGAAAAAAACTGTGACGTGGTAAGTCCCTCACTGCAGCAGAGCCTAGTCAGTCTTTATGTATCCAACCCCTTTCTTTCCACAAACTTTTGCATCAGTCTTGACTAGTTTGCCTATGCTCACTTCTGACTCAGTCTCCGTCCAAATGTGTTACAGTTCTAACACACAAAAAGACAAATCAGATTCAAAGCAACACAAAGACAACTGCCTAACCCGGAGGGAGTATACTGCTACAGTAAACCTGTCACTAACACTTGGCCCCGAATTTCTGAGTTTTTACTCAGGCACAAAGGGAGCCATGTGGAGTTCTGTAATTCTCATCTGAGTTCTTGTCCAACTCCTTGGCAACTTTTATGTATTCATATAGAAGGGTCTTTTGCCAGATGGTTGCAATGTTCAGCCTCCTATTTTGTTGTAATGCAAACTGACATTTCTTCATCTTCCTGCGGTGGGTTTCTTTTATGAGGTTGTGCTTTGCATTTTCATAGAAAGAATTTCTGCCTCCCTCTCGGGAGCCCACCCCTGAAGTTTCTGTGGGGGCTGTCTTGGTTAACCACGCACATCAGTTTTAAGGCGCCATGGGCAGAAGCAGACCATCGTGAACTTCTTGATTTATACTGCGGCAAAGAGTGTTAGAGATGCCAGAGAGAAACAGGAAGGAGCTGCTGATTCAGGAGCCCAGGGGGGAAATGGTCACAGCTCTGGGGAACTCTTGGCCTTCAGAAAGCTACCTTGAATAAAGTTGTGCGTGTGTGCAATGGCGTTCTTATTCCTAGTGAAGGTTTAGGAAGGGTACTGACTGTTCTGAGAGCTGGACTGATACAAGCATAAAGCTAACTTGATAACAGTTCCAAAAGTAATGAAAGTAATACCAAGAATAAATAAAATAAGTAATAGCGATAACTAGCTTGCATTAATTAATGTTTAAATTCCTATCCTTTCTTTCAGTAATTTTATGAGCTAGGGTTTGCTGTATTTGACATAAAGAAGAGTATAAGCAATATAAAGCTGAACATGCACTCATTAACTCATTTAGCCATTTCTTCATGTGTGTGGACATGTATACTTAGGGGAAAAAAAAAATCACAGAATTACCACCTCTCCCTCAGCTCTGTTGGGAGCTATATTGGTTTCTTCTCTTTCTGAACCGCATTTTGTAGCCAGGTATGATGGAGTCCACATGTGATCCAAGCACTACCAGGGAGGCTGAGGCAGGAGGTTAGCTCTTGGTTCAAGACCAACCTGGGCTACATAGTGAGTTCAAAGCCAGCCTGAACTACATAGCAAGACCCCATCTCAAAGAAAACAAAATCAAAAACAGAAAAAGTCAACTCTAATTTTGAAGGTCCTTTGGGTCTCAGTGAGTGTCACTGACCAACTCCAAGGAGCTGATGTATGAGTCTAACAGTGGTGACAGATGCCAAAGCAGGGCTGTGACTAGAGGCTAACTCTCAGTGCCTAGTGGGCAGGTGACACTTTTTTTTGCTGGTCTGGGAGGTTCCCACTGGGGTCTGCTTTGCTGAGCTTTGAGAAAGCTTCTGTGCTTCCTGGTTCACTGGGCAGATATGGGTGCAGCCTCGGGGCCTGTTCTCTTCTCCCTTGCTGCCTCGGCATACGGAGAACTAACGTACTATAGAGAAAATCCTGATGGAAATGCAGTTTTCTCAATACATTAAGTCTGCTCAAACATTACTAGGTAAGAGTAATGCCAGTAGAACTAACTTCTCCCTTTCTAATTTCAAAATTAGATTAACTTTACCTGGAGAATTCATTGTAGCCTACATTTTATTATTTGCATGTAGTTCTCCAATAGTCAAATAAGAGTCAGAAAAAAAAATCTGCACAAATACGGTCTTTAAGTGAACATAGTGGCAATATGTGTGTGTTTGTGTGGGTGTGAGTGTGTGTAAATGTGAAAATTCCCAGCATGTATTAGAAGCTCAAAAAATATCAGCACCTTAATTTGAGGCATTACAACTTCTTTCCACTCCTGGAATTTTATTTTCAAAGCATCTAAGGTAGATAGCAGATATGCGTGTTTTAGGTTCTTCTTACAAATTATTACTATGATTATTTTAGTTTGATCAGTATACAAAGATTAAATTTGTGCAAGGAAATAAAAGCACATGGGAGGGATATCTTCCACTCAAATGTTTTCCAAAGCACTATAAGGCAGGACCATTTACCTAAGTTCACCTTTTGAAAGAAAATTGCTTTATTACAAATCGTGGCATGAATAGAGCATGTGGTCAGTGCTCCTGGACTCTCCTCTCTGTGCAGAGGGGATGGGCCTTGGTGTAAGGCTTGGAAGAAGACTTTATGTGTCCCATGGGAGGAGAGGTCACATGTCTCATACATACCCTTCAGATACCCACGGGCCCCCTGTCTGAAAGAGCCATTGCCTGAAGCAGCCAGGAGAGGAGATCGCCGGACTCGGCTGTCCATGAGGCTTCCTATCACACAAGTGGCCCATAGACCCTCAACTAGACCCTAGACAGGAAAAGGGTTGCACAACAGAGACCAAAAGAAAGGCGACATGGTGAGGAATGAATTCGTGACCTCTCCTGAGTAGTCTGGAAACTCCATGACTCCAACCTCTTCAACTGAGTCTTTACAAGTAAAGTGGATTGGTACATCCCTCTACCCTTCAGAAGTATGTGAAACATGCATGCATCTGGAATGTTCTCAGAAAAAGAAAATTTGATTCTCTCTGTGTTCCAAAGAGATAGACAAGGAGAAGTGAGAATGGACAGCCAGTCACACATCAGAGTTCTCAGCTGTCAGTTGGCATGGCTGCTTGGCAGTCAGAGTGGAGCGTTTGTAGGCCTCTTGTAGTTTCCACAGCCAGTCAGGCCAAGCCTGGAATAACTTAGTTAAGATTCCTGTCTCAGCCTGGGCTGGAAGAACAAGATGGAAGAAGTCTTAAGAGGCTGAAAGCCAGAACAAGGACCTTGGCTGAACAAGCAGTCTGAGTAATGGTAATTGGACCTTATGCTGGGTGAAAAGAGGGATTACCTGGACATGACCATTGCCACAGAGAAGGGGGATTGAAATTATTGGTAGCTATAGCACCTTCTTTGCAAGTTATCAATTGCTCTGTTCTTTTAGGAGGTTTTCTTGGCTACAAGAAAATCTCTCAAGATTCCTTAGGTAATATGTAGTCTTTTTAGTTGTGTGTGTGCTCATGGAGCCCTGGAATGCTGAGCATCTAGGCCTCACTTACGTACGGCACAATATGGAAAACATTCTAAGGCCAGGAGCAGGGGCTATGCCTGGATCTCCAGTACAAGTCTCCACCACATGCAGGCTAGCTCTCTCCTGGTCTCTGCCCTCTACCCTAGCTGTTTCCTTCTGTTTACCCATTGCTTCTACTGTGTGTGTGTGTGTGTTTGTGGCATTGGGGGTTGAACTTAGAGCCTCCACACTGAGCTACATCCCTAGTCCTTTTTAAATATTTTTCTTTGGAGAAAAGTTCTCAGCGACTCATGAAGTTGCCCAAGTTGGACTCAAATTTGTGATCCTTCTCCCCTAGCTTCCCAGAGTGTTGACATTATCCACATGCACCATACACCTGACTCTCTCTTCAATCTGACTTAGGCTCCCTGATCTTGGCCCCTTCGGTCCCACTCTAGAGCATAACATCACCTCCAGTGCTGACCCTTTCAGAAGGCTGAAAGAGAAGCATCCCATGGAATAGCTGCCCTTCCAGGCCATGCAGTTGGTTCTCAGACCTACTTTCTCAGCCTGTGGGTGGGAGAGAAAGGTAAAGAGGAAGCAGGGCATCACTGTTGTCTCCAATACATCCATGCAAAATCCATTTGTACCATTGCTTCCCTGGGCTGTAGAGATCTAGGTCCAGGTCAGACAAAATCAGGACTGGGAAGCACTGTTGATCCAACCCCAGGTATGGGCAGCCTTGCTGAGCTGCCTTTTCTGCTACTGTTGATCAGTGCAAAGTTGACCTTGCAGTCAAAAGCATGTAGTGTCCATACCATGGTGGGTACGGCGGTTGCAGAAAGGGCCTCCTCAAGAATCTCAGTGTTTTCTCTGGGGGTTTCTTTTTGAAAGCAAAAGGGGTTTTCTAACATAAGTCTGTGGAGACCACTGTAGTTTCCATTTTCCTCAGATGATGATATTGCAGAGGGTCTCCTTCCACTGTAGGCACATCATTTCTCACACGTGTGGTCCGTATTGAGAACCACAAAATACTTATTAACGACCACATTTAGTACTTCTTGTGGGCTGCAAAGACCACCTGAGATGTATTTTGAAGAGTCAAAGAGAATTATCTGTTCCCCAAACAGTGATCTCAGTGGAAGCCCTCACTGGACTCTGACTGCCTTCCTTGGAATATGAGCGGACGTACTGTTCACTTATTTAGTGTTAAATTGCATTTTCCAAACTTTGTGTATGTTTTTTTCCTAATGTTTAATGTGATGAGAGAAAATGTGGTGAACTCAACGTCTGTTATACACAGCTACTGTCAAGAACAGGGCTAACCCCATTTGATCTAAAGGAAGATACTTTGGACCTAAGGTGGGGGGCAACGTGATACCCTTTTAAAATACAATTAGTGTGATTCCCTTGGCTCTGAGAGTCCCCATTTTGAGAGAGTAAATCAGGATATTATCCAGGAAGTGGACACCAGAGCCAGCTTTGCTATTTCTCTGGGTTCCCAATAGCTTTTTAAACCTTTTCTGGCGATTCTCCACTCACATTTGACCCAGAGATGCCAGGTGTCCATCTTACAAGATTTTTGTCACATCACAATCAAAAGCCCTATTTGTCCCGTTTCTAGCAAATGATCGAGGATACAATGTCATCACCACTACTGCTAGCAGCGCAGGTACCAAGATTCATAAATAAAAACAAGAGCTGCTTCTTGGAACTGGAGGGCTCACTGAATACTTTCCAGCCCCTTGAGTTTTCAGACGTCGTAAACAGATGACCGTTCTGGTGGCAGGGACCTTACGAAACCTCCCAGGCTCGCTCGCTTTCCCTCTGAAGGATGTTTTGAGAAGCGCTTGTTCGCCCGCAGCGTTCTTCGTGCTTCATTGGCCCACGCTGGCATGCTGGATCTGGGGGCGGCTGGGCGGGGGCTAGGGTGCCTGAGAAAAGGAGTGAAAAACCCAACTGAGAAAACCCAAGACAAACCGAAAGACTGAAGACTGGAAAAAAAAAAAAAAGCGGGGCCAAGAGAGCTTCAGGACCAAAGCGGTTAAGGAGCAGGCCTCTACAGGAAGTGGGCAGGAGGCTGTTTTCAGTCAGCTCATGGGAACTGAGCTGGAAAGTGCTGTGGTGAATGTGTGTGGAAAAAGGGCTTTAATCGAGTTATAAATATATCTGTTTCTTTGAACTTTTATGACCAATAATTGATGTTACTGGAAGGCGTCTCAGAAGCCATTTCTTGACTTGGAGGCTTGAGATGGCCCGGGTCAGAGCAAGATACTGGGCCCCTGGGACATCACCCTGTCTGTCCTTTCACGTGTTCGTGTGCGTGTGTGTGTGTGAGAGAGAGAGAGAGACACCTATTGTGGCTCACAAGTGTCTGAAGGTCTCCACAGCTCACAGCACAAGGGCACATTCAGTGGTTCATTCATTCCTCTCTTCATTTGGAAGCATCCGGTTTATCATAGGCCTCTGTGTGTGGTCCCCAGCAGGGCAGCCCTCCTGCCCTTGGGGAGTCTTCGGCCCAGTTGGGAAAGAAGGGTGAAACCATTCCAGACCTGCAGCGGAAGTAGGCATGCAGTCAGAGGACCCACACTTAACTCTGGGGAAGATAAGAAGAGGGGCTGGACACTGCAGAGGCTTTTCCCTTAGCCAGAAGTTGCCTGGAAGCACAGGGCTGGTGAAGGGGCAGAGAGGGAGCACCACACACCAGGGTCCTGAGGTCCTCACCCAGTATGGAGACTCCGAGGACTCATGGCCCTCAGGACTGTGGAGCTCAGTGTGATGGAGACAGGGAGGGCTTCCAGGGTTTCTTTTGGTTCTGCTAAGTGACCAGCCCCCAGTTCCACAATAACGTCTTCCCCTTACTCTAACATTCCCCTGAAACAGAACAATCCCAAAAACAAAAACAGAAACTGCCCCCGGTAAATAGTAAAAAGGGCTTTTTTCTTCTTTTTCTCACCTCCTACTTCTTGCTGCCTTCATGTCAGATGCATCTTTGTGATCTCGTTCCTGCTTTGAGGCCCTTCTGTTGCCTTCGTGAGCAGAGATGAGCGTGACGGTTGGCAGGCTGAGGCAACACAGAGCTGCTTCCTCACACAGGCCTGCGCCCTTGTCAGGGTGTAGCTCAGGAATTTGGGGCTTGTGACCTTTGGATTTGTAACCTGCACTCACTTGGAGGAAGGGCATTTTAAGGAAGAAAACAGAGGAGAGTCTGGAGCCCCCATAAAGTACCCTGTGGTGCTGCAGAAGCGCTTGCGTTGTGCCAGTTGAAATAATGCCCCTCAGGGCTGGGCCACATCCATTTTGCTTTCTGAAGAAGGGTTTTGCACACACATATTTCAAGAAAAAGAAATATATAACTTGGATCATTTCTGCTTCCAGGTCATCTGAATTCGCAATGTTGGCCTGTGTACAACAGTGTTTTCTTCGTGGGAGCTGTTTATGACTAATAGGATTCATTATGTGTGTGCTTAGCCTGTCCACTATTAATGCTTAACAATATTAAAATCTAAATGAAACAGAGAGGGGAGCCCAGGGAGCAAGGGATCAAAGGTGCTCGTTTGCTTGAGATCAGCAGCAAAATAGTCCTTTGGCCTGTAGTCCTTTCCCCTGTCAGGAAAGCTGGAGACAGTGCCACTTCCTTGTCCCCCAATGACTGTTTCCTCCTGTGATTGGGATGCAGACCTCCCCTTGACAAAATCTTGCAGCACCGCAGCCCACTCAGCTCCCAGAAGCCCAGCTCTCCACCCTGCACAGGTGGTTCTGAGTCGCGATGTCCTATAGGGATGAGGCCCACCCCCATCTCTGCCTGCATTTTCTAGTTCTGTGCCCCAATCTAACTCAATCCAATGGTGTTCTTTTTCCAGTTCAAAAATTGCTGCTAAGGAGTGATTTGTGATGGAAGCAGAGGCTGATTCAGATGCCTTTCGGGCACAGGTTTCCCCAGGGCTGGACATACTGCGGGGTTATTTGGGGATCTCCAGCATGGAGGGCTGTATTCCCCAAAGCACATCTTCCTGTCCCTCATCCTGGGCACCAGCTTCCTTGGACCTCACAGCCGCTGTAGGAGTGGAACCTGGGCTCCAGCCCAGTGCTGTGGTCACTCTCACGGTTGGACACATGACTCTCATCATTAAGCATAATGCTGCCTTCCACTTTCACTGAGTAATCCTTCAGCTGTGACCAAGCTACAGCAGTGGCTAGCTGACCATGATAGAGATACCAATAGACTCTTCTATTGGTATCTCTGGACACTGAAGAGAAGAATATTACTTCTAAAGAAAAGAATCTAGGCAAAAAATTATGTGTTTGTATCTATGATAAAAACCAACTAATTGTCAGGGCATGGTGAGGAAAAGGGAGGGAGGCAGATATTAGAGTGGGGGGGAAAATACCAAGACACTAAATGCTAATTCATTTGTAATAGCTGCATTTTGAGGTTGGGGCTCTGGATGTAGTTTTCATTGTGTTTTCTCATTTTAAAAACAAGTACTTTCAATTATAAGATCAAAAAGAAATGTTCCATAACTTATTCTGACCTAATATTTTTCTGTTTAATTTAAATGAATCTTTATTTGCATAAAATTGTGCTTGCAATATATAGAATGACTTTTTTTTCTTTTGATGAAGAAAAGAGTCATTTTTCAATCACAGCGGCTCAGTCACAACAATACCGGGAACAGGGTGGGTGGGGAGAGGCTCCTCTGAAAGGCTGATTCTCCAGCGCCCAGGGTCACGGCAGCTCAGCCCCACCCAGCATAAACACGGGGCATTAACTTTACCGCAGACTTCCTGTCACAGGCCGGGGGCAGACCTCAACCTATGTGATCTCTTGAATGAACATCAAAAGGATAATCAGATATTAGTTAATGCCGTTCCTCTTTCTCAGACCTTTGATAGTTTTCTCTCCTACCTTCCCCTCCTCCAGCCAGAAAGCAACAGACTTGAAGCAGAAAATGACGAGGAGAAGCCAGCTGGTGACCCAGACAAGAGCAGGCCTCACCACAGCTTCCTGCCTACCTTCTCACTCCCCTCTTCCAAGAGAGAAGGGAAAGACATCACCCAGAATATTCTCGCTGTTGGGGTCACGTTATAGGGAAGGTCATGAGCGTGAATTCTGGACAACTGACTGACTGACGACCTAATGAATGAATCAAATGCATGAATGAATCACTCAGAAGTGGTGGCATAATTCAGACAAATAGTTCTCCTCAAAGATTTCACTCTTTCTACACCCCCTTAAACCTGCAAATGTGGCAACACAGTGCATCACTTGTGAACAACCTACTCGGCATAGATTTTTTTCCTTCATTCCTTACTAGTTGATATTTGGGAGTTTTGTTTTTTTTTTCCTGCACATTCAACTATATTTCTTAAATTTTAAAGAACAATAACAAAAATAAGAAACAACATATTTCATTCAAATAGCCCTTTCAAACACCTATCTAACGTGCTTTTTTCAAAACATTCCAGAAGCTTCTCAAAGTCTAGTCTAGGTCTTTCTAGATGTCTGGGTCTAAAATATGTGCAGAGGTTAACATATGAACTCAGGGAGCACCAGAAGATCTGCCTCAAGGAGGGAATCACAGCAATCTTCCTCGTGTAAAGAAGCTTTAAAGGACAATAAGAAAGGCAATAAAAGGAGAATGATAGTGTTTCTTCCATTACAAGAGCCCAGTATTTACTGACCTGACAGGTCTGCGCTGTGTCTCCCCAGGAGTGTCATGAGCCAGAAGCAGATGGGCGTCTGGGGCAATTGCTGCTCATGTTGTCGCCAAGGGGATTTGCCAGACCGCCTCGTCAGCTCTTGTATTCTTTGGGCTCACGAGAAGGGCTTCGTGGTGCTGGCTTATTTCTAAGCTGCTTTGAAGCAATTTCTGGGCCCCAAATTGAAGTAAAATAATCTTCACAATTTCTTGGCCATCTCTGTCCTTTGCCTGCCTATCGCCAAGATGTCTCCTCTAGTGGCCTCAGGAGGCCTTGGTGTCTCCTCAAGGTGGCCCTGTGCTTGCTTTCCTTCAATCCTGGCAGGGCCTTCTCTCTCTGTGGGAGAGGGCATAGAGGTGGAAGAAAAGAGTCCTGTTCCATAGCTCTTTCATCAAGGAGCGCAGACTGCTTTCAGGCATGCCCTTCTCACCTCATTTATCCTCACAGTGTTCCTTTGGCAGCATTATTCTGATTTTTCCCATGGAGAAATGGAGGCACCGAAAAAATAAGTGCCAGGTAGAAGGTCAAAGCCAGGAGCAGCTGAGCATAGGAGATGGAAGGCCTCTGCCCGCCTTTTGTCTTGGACTATGGTCCAGCTGTCCTCCCCAAATATGGAGGAAGATGGAGAGATGGGGCAGCAAGGTGGGAAGTAGAACTAATGTGCATATATAGTAAAGTAAGTAGAGTCAGCTGTAGTTATCATTTGTCTAATAGAAATTCATCTTCCTGATGGGTGATGAGGCTGTTATAGGCCAGGTTTTCCAAAAGGCGATCATGGTTTGTTGCCTAAACCCTGGACCCGGTTCTTGGGACACAGAGGTCAACAAGAGACCTGGGACTTTCCTCAGGGGGATTTGATGAAGTGGAACAAATGAAAAATGTCCCCAGGAGGAGTGCTCACAGGCTAAGGCTGACTTCTGCCCCTCCTGACCCTCCCCTCCTGCCCGTCTGAATTTAAAGGATCTCCTGGAACACACCACAGTCTTCTTTCCTCCTTCAGTCTTTCTCAACAAAAATCAAGCATCCCCAACAAAAACATTTGCTCCCATTCCCCCCACCCCCATGTTCATTAAAACCTCCTAAAGGCTTTCCCTCCTCCAGGGTGCCAGCCACGGTCACGTCAGGGCCTGTGGGCTCCCACACGCTCTCCTTTTCCCATGGACACTGTCCTCTCCTCCTCACTCTCCCACTGGCCCTCAGTGTTCCAGCTCTTGTCACTTGTCCCTGCAGAAAAACAAGCGCATTGCGCTTTATGCCCCACTCGTCACCTCTTTTCCAAGTACCCTGTGGTAACCGCAGGACTGGCTTGCCCTGTCCGCTCTTGCCTTCTCAGCATGTCCTACTAGAACTACCATCTGCCTCTGTCCCCACCAGCTCCTGTCCCTGTCACCTGCCTTATTTCCCCTGACCATCCACACTGCGGCACACACTGCACCAACAGGTACTTCAGTTGCTCGTTCTCTCCCTCAATGAGAATGGACACTCAGAAGAGGAAGTGCTCTGTCCCTGCTCACCTCAGCTTCCTCCCCATGGCTGGGAACCTGGTGGCACATAGCAAATACTTGCGCTATCTAACGCAGAACTTGCTTTCTGCTGAATAACAAGGGCCTGAAACAGAGGTCTGGCTTTATGAAGGTCTGTACCACCTGGGAAGGAGGACGAAGTGTGATGCAGAAGGGCCAGGGAGAAGCCTGAATGCTTGCTGCCCTAAGAAGGCACATAAGTATCTCTTCATTTAAAGGACCAGGCTGAATTATTTAAACATTTTTTTAAAACATTAAGTTGAGTTAATTGAGCAGCTCGGTGGTCCCCTAAATATCCTCGACAGTGGCAGACTCTGTGCTGGTAAAGGGTGCCATGGGCCAGCACATGCTCAGACACTGAAATGGTCTTTCACAAGGAGTTTGTTTTCTCAGTCACTGCATAATGACACCTCTGATCCCCAGGTCCTTGTCCCCAGCTGTTTCCTCGGGCATTTGTTAAGAACTGAGATGCCACACACAATCCAGCAGGATGCCCATTTGTATCTGGCTCCAAAACTTTTTTTGTTTTTTGGCCTATATTACTATCGCTCATGGCAAAAGATTCTAGCAATTAGCAGGAACTGAAAGTGATAATTTCCCTGTAACGAACACTGTGATCTATTAGTCACACATGACAAAAGCAAAATCCATATTTTCTTCTGTGACATTGGTATGCTGTCAAATGTGCTGCACAATTTCTAACTGCATCAGGAAAAAAAAAAATGTAACCAACTCCTACTGACAACCAGAAAGGGCCCTCAGTTTCCAAGAAGGATGATATTCAAATATGTATTCTGGAGGGGTCAGGTCTGTGTGTGCGGTGAACACTACACAAATTGTCTTTCCAAACGGTCCACAGAGCTTGAAAGGGACTTTCCAGCCTTTATTTAGGAAAGGTGATCATGTTTCCCTTCTAAGGTTCTTGCCCAGGCTGCTGGCGCTGGTCAGACGAGGGCAGGGGGTTTCCAAGTGGGATCTGAGGAGGCCCGAGTCTTTCCTCGACCTATCACAGTTCAAGTCTATTGCTTTTGACCATTGAATCTGCCCTGGACCTGAACTTGGAGTGGATTTCCAAACCACCAGGCCACATAAATTACAGGCAAAATGATAACTCAGATCCTGCCAGGTGACTAAGGCAGTGTGGCAAGGCTTCAAGTCCTTAAAACCATATCCCAGTGGCCCAAGGCATTAAAACACTTGGAGCTCTGCCTGTTCACTGTCGAGAGAGGCGCCCACAGATTTGATTCCGAGGTACATCAAGTTTTTGAGCTGGAAGAAACTTGAGACACTTTCTCTTCCAGCAAATTCCAAACCTGTCTGTTCAGCAGGATCACCTGGAAACTGGGAAAGATGGAGATGGGTTCTGGGCTTCACCTTCCAGAAGGGCACGCTTCTTCCCAGCCAGGAGGGTCTTCTGGGTCCTCCAAGCAGGGGCACAGTCACATCCAGGAGCACATTTCATTGAGGGGAAAACTGAGTGTGTCTTCTCCAAACAGAACAGAGGTTGAACACAAGTACTCAAATCTCAAATAAAGCTCTTTCTCCCAGACCACGTTGCTGCTTCTGAGCCAGGAGAAACCTCATTAACTATGCCATCAAGGATCACCATGGGCAAAAGAGTGAACGCAAGGATTGCCTGGAAATAGGGGCACTGGGAGCTTCCTCGTTCCTGCCCTGGAACCCCTGGTCACATTTCAGTGAATTTCTCCAAAAGCAATTATCATAGTGTTCCTGTGTGTTGAGCCAACCTCCCTTGTGATCACCTCAGGCTTTTCTTCTGTCAGAAAAGAAAGAGAATTGCTTCAGAGTGAATTTTCCTACACTATACACGATGTAAGGAGGAATTGTAAACATCACGTGCCTATCAAGAAACTCCCCATGAGTGAGTAAGGCAGATAATAATCCAGATAGATTTTGTTGGAAAACAGAAAGCAAAAAAACAGTCTTTATTTCTGCAGAGAAATACACATTGTCACCATTTTTCTTGAAATGTAAGCCCACTTCCATGTACCTTTTAATTTTTTTTTTGAGATGGGATGTCATACAACTTTCACAGTTCTCTTTATAGTAGGAAGGTGTACAGGCTCATGACAAGTAGATTCACTGCTGGAGAGATAGTAGAGAATGGCGCAGAGTATGGTAAAGGGCATGCGTGCGTGCATGTGTGTGAAGTCTTCAGGACCTTTAAATGCTGGCAGCTAACTCAGCTCATTTTTATCATTAACAAATGAAGAATAATGGACTTTCTAGGGCCACAGACCACCCGGAATCAGTCAGAGAAACAGCCATTGCAAGGTAGAAAGGAAGAGCCTAATTGCAAGGAGTGTCGGCTTGTGCGATTGTAAGACTGTTCGGGCAAGTCTGAAATCTGTACCATGGGCAGCCAGGGAAGGGTGCCAAGACTCCCAGCATACTCTTGACATGCACTCCCAACCCAGCAGAGGTCTCTTTAAAACCTTTTAACTAACTTCCCCAGGCCCACCCAGTACATCTGTGATGTTCTTCCTTACTGAACTGACTGGAAGCTTCAGGCACCTCTACAAAACACCTATCCCCCAAACACCTGGACTCCCTTTTGATAGAATAACTGTGAACTATGGCTAGCCAAGTTGGCACACAAAACCAACCCTCTTGGGGCAGATGTTAAACAAAGAAATTAGCCACAGATAAATGAGATTGAGATCACTATGTCATCCTTTGACAGGAGTCTTAATTTTTCTAGATTTTTTTAAAAGGTGATTGCTTCAAAGAACCTGAGACATGAAACCCTGGTGATCCGATTTAGAAAAGAAGCTCTGGGTCTGAGCCAATACAAGATGGGCTTGTATTTTGGAGTGGCCTTTATTACCATAGTAATAAACAGCAAACGGCCCCAAATCTTACAGGCTTGTGTTGGCTTTGACCAATGAAGTAGAACAAGACCTCTGAATACCCCATTAGTTCCAGGCTGTGCTTTGATGGCTCTGCACAAGCAGCTCTTTTTCTCCACAAGTCACCAGCCTCACCCGTGTCTCTTAACAAATGTTGTTGACAGGCTGCGTTGCAATTTTTCTGCATGTTCTGACAGTTTAATTCAGTACCTCCTAGCTAAGCACTCAGCCTAAGGGGGTACTTCAGCACCTTGGCACTGCCGGGCTGCAATTAAAATAATTCAGAGACTGGGGCTGGGCTTGCACAAATAGTCCCTATTCCCTTTGGAACACACAGTGCATTTTCCGGTCCCCCGTGGAGCAGACAAGATCTTCCTTTCAGAGTGGAGGGCAATGGAATTTATTAACAAGACGGCCACCACCGGCAAGATAGAGCTCCATTTGCAAGTTGAACCCAGTGGGTTTTCTCCTATGGGGTGGGGCAGCATTTTCATGGCAGACCTGGCACCTGTAGGCAAGAGCAGTCACAGATGGTAGAGGCCAGGTAAGGGCACCCAGGATGGGAGTCTGGCAAAGACCACTTTTAGAACCCTCTTTTCAAAATGGCAGCTCAGAAGTATCATTTATTCTGAGTTTTACATAGGAAAGCTAGGAGAGAGAGACAGAGAGAGACAGAGAGTTTCTGGAAATTGGCCTTGTTTCAAATGGCTCTGTATGAAGAGAAATCTTTAGTGATGTTTAGAAAGGCTTTTATTAAGACATATTCACTGCTTAAGTGTGTGACAGCACAGTATTGATCCTGTTTACCCCTCCATCTTAACCCCTGTGGCTCTACTAAAATATGATCACTCCCAAATTTTAGGGAGGTTTGTTTTGTTGTCAGGTAAGGTAATTCTGAAGATGGAAATTTCTGGAGTTCCCCCAATATTATTTTATGATAGAATTCCTTTAGAGAAAGTCTTTTGAAACAGCAAACTCTCAAATCTCAGTTCAGGATGAATGTGTTCAGGTGAGTCTAGAAGGGATTTATAGCTTCACAAACAGCCCTTTTTACTCAGGCTGATGCAAAGACGTACAGCTGTACACCAAAAGTCCATAGAACTTCTCAGCTCTGTAGAAAAAGAGAACAATAAAGAGTTATCTGGAATCTTTTCTCACTCACTCTATCTTTCCCAATTGTTTTTGCTCTCAAAAGTTGCTAATATTTAATTATTGCTTCTTCATCTACTTTCCAAATATTTCCCTCTAGAAGTAGGAGATACATAACAGAAGTACTTTTATGTTTTCAAGAAATGTAATATTTCAGAGAAAGTAAAAGACTTCTACACAAAAATCTCAGGAAGTCAAGATCCAAACTAGATAATCCTGAAGGAATTCTCTGGAGTAGTCTTACTGGGGATGTGCCAGACCCCTCCGCCCAGGAGAAGGAGACCCCCTCAAAAACACAGGCAAAGCCAGTGACTTGAAGTTCTTACATTTTGTGAGAGGAATCTGTTAAAAATGCTGTGACCCAATCTGAATATCTTTTCTTAATTGCTTCTGAAAAGAATAGGCCAATAAAAATGCATGAAATCAGCTCACTTTAGTTAAATTGGGACCACATGACAGACAAGAGTTGTTTCGGTGTAGGCCTCAGCTACCTCATTGGTGATCTGGGCAAAGCAGTTGAGGTGGAATGTGGAGGTGGTAGGAGCTGGATGCTGGTTTGGAGTGTGGGGATGTGAAGTGGAAGATAAACAATGGAGTTGTAGCTTGGGTCTAGAGGTCCCCCAACACCTCATGCAGTCACAGGTGGCCATTTCAGAGGTGACTGAATCTGGAGTGTGTTGCTGGGATTAAGGGTGTGTGATTGATAAACCAGTCCTCTGATTGGCTTGGCACTACCCTAATCCAGGTACTCTGGGTGAGATAAAAGGGGAAGAAAGACTCTATTAAGGTCCCCTTGCTGTTTTTGGTACTGTGTGGGCGCCATGAACCATTTCTCCTCTGCAACGTGCCTCTACCATGTACCACCCTGCCCTGGACGCAGCCAGTTAGGGACTGAAACACTCACAGACTATGAGCCAGATAAACCCTCCTCCTTTAACTTTGACTGTTGGGTATTTTGTCTCGACAATGAGAGAAAAGTAACTAACTCAATTGCTTGCCTATGTTTCAGCAAACATCAAGTTCTTTGAACTCTGCAAGCATTGCTGATGTCCTTCCCTGAAGGGACTCAGACTCTGAAGCTAGATACCTATCAGATGACAAAAGCAGCTAAAATTTTGTCAATGAACTCATTCAGTACTAAACATGTGTGTATAAGACCCACCCAGGAAAGTGCAAGGGAATACCACAGACACCCAGGAAATCTTTCAAGCTTCTGGGGTGGAACCCTGGGACAGCAGAGGTTTTGAGGCAAGGAGCATACATACTTTTTCATCAAACATCCAAAATTCTGTCCAATTCACTCATGTTAAAGATAGGTCCAGAGAATCACATTCTTTGTTCTTCTTGGAAGAGAATGAGTGAAGGGCGGAAGGCCTTCAGGAGTGGACATCTACATTTAATTCTGGCCAAATATATGTCCTCTTCCTCTCCTTCCTTCTTCTGCAGCCACTTATGAGCTCATCAGGGAAGCCCTTGACCAGGAGCAAAGAGGAAAGTGGGACCATTCTTGTTTGCATTTGTGTCTGGATTTTGGCGAGTCCTCCGCATAACATTCAGGCGGTCAAGGTGAATCATCGCCTAAACGGTTAAATCTGAGGACGTAACTGTTGAACTCTGCTAACTCTCACAGCACATTTTAATCCCTCCTTTTCCTTTTCCTATACATTAGCCAAGGCCCTGACCTATTGACTGCAAAGTCCCCAAAGCAGCTGGACTCCCCGTTTGAAAGGTTTTCCGAAGAGCTGTCTATTAATTTATGTATTTAATTTCTGTATGAAGCTACTGTTCTCCTAACAGCACAGGTATTAAAGTACCTTTAGGGGAATCCAGCAGCTGAAACCCTCTGTAAGAAAAACTGCTTAGAGTATCACAAAGCAAAAGCATTAGTGGAGAATGTTTAGAGGCTCAGTGGAGCCCCTGGGGCTCACTCCCCTTTTGATCAAACTCTTCCCATTTTTCTGAGACCCTTTTCACTGGCCCCCACCAGTCTCATCATAGATAGAGGGGAAAGGGCACTGGCTGAGTTCCAGCATGATAAGCAATGTCCAATTTATTATTTACGTACTGACCGGTTTAATGTAGCATACCCACTCATGTGCCTGTGCCCGTAGTTAATTTTGGAGACCTTAATCAGTCCAGCAACGCTTAACGTTGCCTGACATTCCAGGTGCAAGCTCTGCATAAGGAGCTGTAAGGCTCACTATTCACTCTATGTATGTTACTCTAGCGATTAGATCCATCAAGGACCGTCCGGTTCTGTGTGATCCGGACTGGTTAGTACATGGGAAGTCAGGGCCTGCCATTCAGCCACAGGCCATTCACTGACATCCTGCACAAGTCTCCTGATCTGCCCAGGTGCTCCCTTTGTGGGACTGGTAGACAGCAGGTGGTCCTATGTCAGGCAAAGAATTCCTAGATTTAGAAAAGTATGTGCAAAATTTCAAGAGAAAAATACAGAGACCTAGTGCTTTAGACAGGATCACCAATAGCCCAGGCTGAGAATAGGTGGCAGTCACAGTGGATACTGTCCAAGTCAACCAACAGCAGTCCCTCTGTCTCCAACACTGCGCTCCAAGCCTTCCCTAGCTCACAGGTGGGGACCACTCCCTGGCAGTGGTGCTCAGGCTGTGAGTACATGACACAAAAAAGAATGAGGTTCTGTAGTTTCACCTGCGTCATCTTTGGGAATGTAAGCTCCTTCATAATTTTATGAACTTCAGTTATTATCTGTTATAACCATTTTTTCATAACACAAATCAATTCCCCAAACTGAAATAATAAAAATTTGCAAACATGTACCAGTTGAAACAATTTTACAGTGACCTACTATCAATATTTTACTATAATTGTTTTATCATTTATGTACCCATCTATCTATCCATTCTATTATAAAAATAATCATACTTAAATGCCAGAATATGGAGAAGACATAATCTCAGTCATTTGCAAGAAAGATTATTTGACAACTTGACATCAATTTGTACACATATATGTACACACAGACATACATGTATCTAAATGAAGTAAACATACATGTGCATATAAACATTTATATATCTGAGCATCTTTGGGATATCATAAGATCATAATCCATACTTTTAATGTTTGATTCTTCCCTCTATAAGAATTGAACTGGGTCAGTGCTGAAGTCACTTAAAATCACTCAAATCCCTTTGATTTAAATGTGAAACTTCTTTGGTGAAATTTTATACCAAAGCAGATTAAAATAAAACATATTTATTAAACAAAAAACAAGTGTCACTGTTTTTAACCCCAGTCCCTTTTGATCTATGAAAACAAATGTCTGGAATCCCAGGATAAGTAGTTCTGAGAAAGTTGTTTTGGGACCAACTGGAAAAAATCCAAGAACACATGCTGTCTATTCTTTAAGGGGTCTCCAGGTGTTCAAATACTGAGCTTACTTTCAGTCCTCTCCTCTGGGAAGGCTGCTGTCACCGGCCTGCCACGCACAGAGCAAGAGGCAATTGGGGTGCAGAGACAGCACATAGTTTGCTCACGATGGAGGAGAGTTGTCCCAATGCCAGACTGGATGGGGCTGTGGCCTGCAGTGAGTGTAGATAGACCGTGTGGAATCCATACTTGATTAAGCTCACTGGGGTGCACCTCTCACCTGCTGGGGGCCTAAGTGAGGGGGTCTGAGTCTCCCAAAGTCCCTGAGAACTTGGTACACTTAAAACCAGCTGAGTAACGGGGCCGTGGAGTTAGCACAGTGGTTCCAGCACCTGTCTTACAAGCACAAGTGCCCGGGTTCGATTCCCCAGTAACCACATACAATACTGGGTGTGGAGACTCACACCCAGCAGCAACCAGTACCACATACCACAGTGCCAGATGTGGTGGCTCACACCTGTAATCCCAGCACTCGGGAGGCAGAGGCAGGAGGATTGCTGGGATGTGAGTTGGAGGCTGAGCTTGGGGCCAGCCTGAACCACAAAGTGAGACCCTGTCTCAAAACACAAAAACAAACAAACAAACAAACAAACAAAAAAAACCCAGCTGAGTAAGGTGGGTACACATGGGTCTATTTGATAGCCGTGTTTTGTTTTCAACAATTGAAAGGACCTGCTATTATCTTAAAATGAAAACAGTTTATGGTCAGTGGTGTAAAGGCAGAAACTGTAGATGAGCAAAACAAACACAAGCAAGACAGCCATAGTTTCAAAACTCTGAGAAAGGAGGCCAACTTGAGATTGATATCCACACATGTGCCACAGCCATGTCAACATACACACCTTCATCATATCTGTGTCTCTGCTCAGATCCATGTTCTTCTCTGCACCTATTCCTAAGCAGTTAATGGATTTTAACCCTGAGTGGGTTTAAACTAGATCCTCTGCAAGATAGTTTCTTCTACAAAAGTGTCATGAGGAGTAACAGTGCTTCTTGCTGCACCGCCTGAGCTGGTCCTGAGCCCCAGCTTCATGCAGCCAAATCAGCACGTTTCGGGCAGAAGGACCCAGCTGCCTCCAGAGGTGGGGGCTGGGCGCTCTGGGATGTCCCATGAGGCAGAAGAGCCCCTTTGAATTGTCCTGCGTAGGAGACAAGCAGGTTCCAAGTCTCTGCCATTTGTCATGTCATAATAAAACAATCGGAAAGGAAGGCATCAGAGTCTGGGAACTGTCCACTCGGTTTCTGTCACATCTCCCGCTCGGTCTGTGGAGGGAGTGCACTGTGTGTGGCAGTCATGACCTATTTTTGGAAGCATAGTTGTAGCTAGAGTGGTTGACTACTTTTTACTTTCATTCAGCAAATAAGTATTGAATTCTTTCATGGGTTAGATGGAGATCTTTTTTTTTGAGACAGGGTCTCACTCTGTAGTTCAGGCTGACCTGAGCTCAGTCTCCAACTCACATCACAGCAATCCTCCTGCCTCTGCCTCCCGAGTGCTGGGATTACAGGCGTGAGCCACCATGCCCAGCACTGTGGTCTGTGGTACTGGTTGCTGCTGGGCATGAGTCTCCACACTCCGTATAGTATATGGCTACCAGTGATTGAACCCAGGTCCTTGCACTTGCAAGACAGGCACCAGAACCACTGAGCTAAATCCCCGGCCCGTAGATGGAGATCTTGCCAGGAGGACGTACAGCAGGATGCCAGCGCTTGTCCTGACCTCTGGATCCCACCGCTGGGGCTGCAGGATGGTTTCTGACCAGCGGTCATGATGGTCACTGCACAACTGTCTCCTCCTGATAGTGCAAGTGGGGTTTCTGCTGCTTTAGAAGTACTTGAAAATCAGCCATGGTGTGTGTGGAAGCAAGGGGGGTTAGAGGCTCTAGCGGTCAGAGAGTTTCCCTTCCTGGACTCATCAACCTGGGGCTGGTGTGCAGAGCAGGTCACTGCGTCTTGTTGACTCTCTGTGTTCTCATCTATGAAGCAGAGCCAAAACTCCACCTTGAAAAGTGGTTGTGAACATGAATGCGCTGATCAGAGTAAATTCCTGGGAAATACCAAGGCTGAAAACCTGTTGGTAGCCTGGGTTGTGGCTATACAGAGAGCAGGATGGCCTTTTCCTTGTCCTTCGCACGGAAGGATCTTTTGCACACATGCTGTGCCTTGTGCACTGGGCAGTGTTGTGTGGGCTGTGTGAAGAGAAGAAAAAGACCAAGTCACTCTCCTTACTGAGCTGTCCAGCACAGAGCCTGGGGTAGTAGCAGGGGCTTAAGGGATGCCCCCGAATGGAGCAGTGCTCCCGAAACAGCCAGGACAGGAGGCCCAGGAGAACAGAGGCCAGCCTTGGATGTGCCCCCCAGGCTCACCTTGGGAAAGCAGGGGTCAAGTAATCTTGAAGGCACAGAAGGAGGAGGCAGCAGTTTCCCCTCAGCAGCCCATCACTTCCTCTGCAAGTCGAGTCTGGTGCCTCCCTCCTGTGTCAGCACCCTGCACGTTGGTATGTCACTACCCACCTACAGTGTGTTCTGCCACAGCTGCCTGCTGCCGCAGGGAGACAGCCAGCTCCAAGCTGAAGTGCATGCCCAAGGGGTGCAGGTGCATTTGGACAGAGGGGTGTCCAGGCTGATCATGGCAGCCCTGGCACACTGACCATCTGGGCATGTTGGACAACACTAATACCAGAGTAGCTTGCCACTTTCCCTACTAGGAGAGCAGAGCGGATGGTCGTCTTGTGTGAAATATCTCTCATCCGAGCCACATTATGTTTCTTCATCTCCCTGAACTGGACTGGCACAAACCAAGAGGATGTAAACTTGGATCCTGACCTTTGTGACTGTCTGTGAAGCATCCATCCCAGTACTCCAGGGCTCTTGCCAATAAGGGGCTTTCAAGGGGATGAGGGGGCGCTTTTCCACTCAGATCAGTGACCAGACCCTCTGTCAAGAGCGCTTAGCTGAGATGAGCTCCTTTGTCTCCCTTTCTGTCTCCTGCTAATCCACAGCCTGGCTGCCAGGCCACGTGCACTGTGGCTGGGTGTTGACACAGATCCTCGTCTCCCACATTCCCAGTTCCTATCGAGCTACTGTAACTTTAAAAATATTGAACAAAGACTACCTCCACTAGCTAAGCTGAAATAAGAGCGTCTCCGGAGTTTAATGGATCAAGTAGCGGTGATAGGTTTTATGGCTCTTTTTTACTTTAGGGCATAGGGAAGAGAGAGCCGGGCAGGTTGGTTTTAAATTCAAGGATTTATGTTGTTAATCCTCCGGGCTAATTATAATTTATGGGATCTTGGCAAATTAATATGCGGTTGCTATTCAAAAGTGGAGGGCAATGTGAGGCAGGCATAAACAAGCCTTGTTCATTTTTAATTTATTTCCACCAATGGAGAATATTAAATAAAATGAACACTAGGGTATTTCCCTCCAAGTTTGGTGTTCATTATTTATCTCTAAATTATGAAATTCATATAATAATTCCTTGCTTTTTCACCAACAACCCAGAATTAGGGAGCTATGGCACTGGATAACTAGGAAGCAGTCAGAGTAATTTCTCTCTACTGCATCGAAGATAGACCCAGTGTTCTCAGAAGCTGTCCATGCTGGCATGTGGCTGGGCTCCGAGACTGGGCACCACCCATGTCGGAACTGTTTGGAAGCAGAACCTTTGAGTGGTATATGAACCTAACATTCTATCTCCATAGAAGTGAAAGCCAAGCCTCCAAAGGAAAGCTCCAAGGGCTCTGGGAAACCCCTGCTGGTCACTGGCCTGGTAGATGGTAAGCAGAGGTGATCCCACAGTCAGGCTCTCAGACGCTATCAAAGAAATGCCACAGCACCCAGGGCCCCCCATGTCCTCAGCATTCCCAATGGCCTTGTGGGGCTTCTCTGTTAAATAATTCAGCTTCTCACCCCTGAACATCTGGCAGGAAAATTTTCACTGCCTGCCGGCTTCTAGGCAGGTAGTTTTTGACTCATGTTGTAATTGTTTCCACCACTGGAAAAGGAGGATAGCCCTCACTTCTCTCCTTCCCTCTTCCTCTCCGCTCTTCCCCGGCTCTCTCCTCCTCACTCCAGCTGGGAGAGGCCATCAAACGCAGCTTGGAGAGCTGGAGAAAGTCAGCTCTGAGCCCAAGGATCACGCTGGATCCTCCCCCGAGCTGTGCCACTCAGATAACAGTGAGAGGAGCGAACAAACTGTTCTCCTGGCTACAATATGTGACCCAGTTCTGACGGGAGAAGAGACTTGATAGTTTGTTCCTTGCGTCGTTCTTGTCCCTGTGCAAAGGGAGAGAGGCAGTCCTTTCCCACCACCTCAACACAGCCTGGGCCTGTCCTCTGTCTGGGCTGAGTCTCTTCCTGTGCTGTGAGCAGGACAAGGAAGGGCCCATTCGGGAATTCTGAAGAAGTGGGATGTGTGGGTTGCTGTAGGTAGGAAGCTACTGTAAAGAGAACAGGAGCTTCTGGAGCCCACAGTCCCCTCCTGCCTGGGGGCATTGGTCAAGTTCCTGACTTTGAGTTTCCTCATCAGAAGTCGGGAATCTTGGAGTTGCTATGAGAAGTGAGGATAATCTGCACCCTGCCCGCCTTCATAATCAAGAAATGCTAGTTCTTCCCCACCCTGTACCTGACAGGTCATGTTTCATTTGTTTCCTTCAGTGCTGGGACAAAATGCTTCACATCCACAATTTGGGGAAGGAAGGGTTTAGTTTGGGACAGCGTGGCAAAGGAGATTGCAGAGTAGACCACTCATGGCATGAAAGACAGGAAGCAGAGAGGGGTCAAGGAGAAGCTAAGAAGGCAAATAAACTCTTCTAGCACCCTCCCTACCACTTGACCTGCCTCTTCCAACTAGCACCTACCTCTCAACAGTGAGACAGTTACAAACACTCATAGTCTAATAATTTCTAAAGGTCCCACCTATCATCCTATGAGGCCATAGGATACATCTGGGTCTAAACTATAACAGGAAAGTTGTCAGCAGGTCATTGTTGACTGAATTAATCAGTAGAGTTTGTTTGTACCTAAACACCCGCAACCATAGATCCTTTGGCTCCAGGATGGAATTCCAAGGCTCCCTCATGATGTATAGACAAGGGAAGCCATAGAAATACTTCTCCATGCTAGGAGTGGTGAGTACCTGTTGGTTTAGGCCTCTTTGTGGTAGGATAAGTGAGTTCCTGATTTATACGTAACTCAGGCACTGAGATACAGAGTAGGGGGACTCTACCTGCCATGTGTTTGCTTCATCACTGTCCCTATTTTGTTTGATTTCTCAGCAGTACCTTATCCAGGGTAATCCCTTCTCCCTAACCCCTTATTGGCCAGTTACACTGATTTCTACATCATCAAGGAATTAAAATTTCAAGCTACTTGAAGTTCTGTACTCAGTACCCTGTATTTCTAGTTCAGTCATAGATGAGCATCTCATTTCTGCTTCTTTAAGAACTCCTTTCAAAGGTGGGTTATTTGAGGGGACAAATCAGCATGGGTCATGATCAAGCAAATAAGTAAAAACGATCAGGAGGTCAAGGCGACACAAATGTTTGGATCCTTTGTGTTAGAGTTTCACTCAAAGGCTCACTGGTTCTGACTTACAAGAGAACACAATCCCTTGAACATAGAGTCTCCTCTGGGCCTTTGGGGACAGGATGTGTAAAAGCCTCTGTTCTGAATTCCAGTTCTGATCCTATCCATCAGCTCATGCTTTCTCAGTGGAAGAAGCTAGGCAACCTGTCTTCTTGGTGATGGGGGTGTCTCCCAGGACCCAGCAGCACCACCGCCCTCAATGGGGACATGAGGACACTCACCCAGCTTCCCAGTCAGACCCGCCTGACCCCCAGGACTGGACACAGCACAAGCTCAGTCTGAAAAGCTTCTCTCTCCTTTTTCTCAGCTTGCCTGTCCTCCCAGGAGAACTTGCAGAGTCTCACCTCTAAATATTTAGGACATCTCTCCTCTAAGACATTTCTATTCATCAGACTCAAGACTCTTGGATATACCAGCCAGCAGAAAGGCACTGCACTGGATGGACAGGAGAAGATCACCTCATGCATAAATGAAGCATGCAGGTTTCTAGTCATCCTCTCAGTAGGCTGGGTATCTTTGGTCTCAAAGAGCCAGAGAGATAGACGGCTTGTGAATTCTGATTGCCTACACTGAAGGCCATGACTCAGGAGCCTTTTCCAGGAATATCCAAATGAGGTCCTCAAGCTTCTCCTGTTGCCCGAATATCTTTTGCACTTTTCCCTCAAGAGCCATTTAGCACCACACTCTTGTCCCCATCATTCATGGACAAGTTGGGAGCCAGACACTGGGCTCTATTAATGCCAACATTTCCGACCCTTTTCTTGGCTTTCTTTCTCAATCTTCCACTACATAAAAGACTAAGAAAGCACTTGCACGAATGTTTGCACATCATTTAAATATTCATTTCCATTAATTTATTCATAGTCATAAAGTTTATTGCCTAGAATATAGAGTCATAGAATTTTAGAGCCAGAAGACACCAGAGAAATCATCTCTTTTCAGCTCCTAGTTTTACAGATGAGGAAACTGAGTTGGCAAGAGCTCAGTAGACTGCCCAAGGTCACATCCTGAGAGAGCATCTCCAGGAAGCCCCAAGCTGAGCCCAGGCAGGGTGGTCTCCGTAGAGTGCAGCTCTGCACAGCTCTGTGAGGCAGAAGCCACTCTTGCCCTGTGTTGTCATAGAGAGTGTACTGCTGCTCCAGTCTCACTCATTGTCCAGGCAGCCCAAGGCTCGGCATTGGAGAAAAAGAGGAATGTACAGATACAGTGATTGAGAGACAAGGCTGGTGGACAAACAATCCCCTGTAAATTACACATTGCAACAAGCAGGCAAAGAGGCAGAGCAAGAGCAGGCGGCTGCAGTGGCCCAGGTGAGTAGGCCTCCTCAGATTTACCTACACAACAGATTCAGATTTCTAGACAGCGCCTTGCTGTGGACCCAGATGTGTGTCTGAAGGAATTGAACAAGCTCAGGGTGGAGAATGGTGGTGAGTTTCCCCAGCAACAGCCAGGGGATGGTCCATTGTGTTTTCCCAAGAGGTGGGAGAGAGGAAGAGCGGGACACAAGTCATTGCAGGGGCATTAGTGACTGGGTCTCACAGGACACAAGTGGTGAAGAATCCACCAGGGGAATTTCGGAGACACTGTATCAGACCCTCACTAGGCCAAGGCATGGGGCCCCTCCCATCTCTCCCATCCCTGATGGCTTGTGGGAAGTGCCCAGGGCACTGGCCTACGCCTTGGTACAATTTATGTGATGGCCCTAGGTCCCACCCCAACTTTGGCTAGGTGGAGCTGACCTAGAAGCCAGTTAGAGCTCCATAGAAGTTACCTGCTGGTGGAAGGATTGAACAGGAGCTATGCTAAACTGCTCTCAGCAGGGCAACTGGGAACCTTAAATATTACAAGAAGCAGAAAAGTAATACTCACTACTTTGTTAGCCGTACTTAGCAATAATTAACACAGTTTTGCCTTCTGGGCCTTTTGTTCTGTGCCATATCCCAATTACTACCAAACACCCCTTTGGTACACTGCTGCGTATTCTTCCAGGCATTCCACGTATCATTATGTTGTTACAAAGGCTTCTTAACGGCAGTTCCTAGAAGCTGCTTGATAGTCTGTGGAAGGGATATATCTCCATTTATTTATCTACTTCTCTGTTGTTGGACATTTAGATGGTTTTAAATACTTTTGCTTTTGGAAAGAGTGTTCTGATAAATATCTCTGTGCATAAAGCAGTTTCCATAGTTGTCATTATGTCTTTAGGACATCTTCCCAGAAATGGCATTACTGGGTCAAAGGTTGGGCACAATTTTTCAAAGGTTCCTGAGATAAATTGCCAAATTGCTCTCCAAAAGGTTTGTAGCAACTGTAGTGATCAAAAGCAGCAATTGAGAGTCCACTTTCTTCAAGCTAGTATTGAATGCTCATTTTTTAAAAAATCATTATTAATGTGATAAACAAACAAACAGCATGTTATTGTTGGTTTGGGGTCTCTATTCAATGCTTGAAAGAGAGAGATTTGGAGAATCCAAAGAAACACCACAGAAATTTGATTTGCAGGGTACATTAACCTAGCATTTTGAACTAGATGGCTTCTAAGGAAATTTCAGTGATATTAATGGATAATAAGTGTGCACTTGAGAGAAAGTGGATTTGGGAGAAGTTGGCAGTGATACCTGTGGGGAGAGTGTGTCCTTTTTTGTCATTGGGTCCCCATCTGTGATCCATGAGGCCAGTTCTTCCTGGATGCTTTATAAATAGGTACTAAAGCAAATAATCAATATTCACATGACATTTTCCAGTTTCCCAATGTGCATCTGGCATCAAGAATCTTGTTTTGCTGAGAAAGTAACTGAGCTGTGGTTTCAACAGCTTATAGAACATGCCCATGTAGCAAGCAGACCAGCCAGGTGAAAACTGGCCCTTTCCCTGAGGAGGACAGCTCCCATATCCCCTTTTCTGACATCCACTTGTGACCCAAAATCCCAGTGGCACTGAGCTGGAGTCTCCTCAAAGGGAAGGAAGGACAGGACACCAGTGCCCTGTGTGCCCTCTGTGTCTCCACCATACTGGGAGCAGCTGGTGCCCAAAGACCCCTATTCACAGCCAAATCTATCAAACATGGTGCCCAGAATGGAAAGCGGTGTGTCAACGTGTCAATGTCCAGGGGTCACTGTGACCAGTCCTCCCAAATGGACATCCTAAAACAACAGTATCTCTTTGTTCATAGCATTGGAGCCCAGAAATCTGAAACTGACTCTTTGTGAGCTCTAAAGAAAAATCCAGCCTCCTCTTCTTCTGGCTTCTGGTGCCTGGACGCTCCTTGGCTTGTGCTCACCTCCCTCCGGTCCCTGCCCCTGCTGCCAAAGGCCTCCTTCTCTGTCTGAATCAAACCTCCCTCTGCCTTTCTCTTCTAAGGGCTCTTGTCCTGAAGTTCAGAAAACCCAGGACTAACTTATCCCAAGGTCTTTAGTAACTCCTGAACATACCCTTTTGCAATGAGGATTTCTGGTAGAGATCTGATGCAGAATCTCTTGGGAACCTTTTTTCTACCCACCATACACACTACATGAAACTAACCCTCAGAGTGCCTACTGCACAGGCACATTCTCCCAGCACCAGGTCCCTTCCGTAGACTCTCCACTGTGTCTACAGCAGTGTGTCCCATGGCTTAGAGCAAAGAGATGGATTTCCAAGGTTTTGTTTTTTGGTGACGTGGGCAGTGCCTCCTCAGAACCCCTACTGTCAAGACTTTAGAATGAACACACAGATACTGCTCTTGGGGAACTTCCAGGGACACAGAGGACATCCAGAGAGAGAACACAAGATAGCTCTGGGATCAGAGTTGGATGACCACATCAGAGTCCAAAGAGTGAGAGGTGCATCTTGGGGACTTGTGCCCTGGGAAGCTGGGCATGGGTAAGAATGATTCAGAGGTGATATTCTCCTTTTCACAGCTATGGGGATTTCCAGGAAGATTTAAATGGGAAAACTAGGTTAGTGCTGAGAAAAGCCCATTACTCTTCAAAAGTGGCCACTCATCTCTAATAATAAATAAAGCAAACATTGGGATATTAAAACAATTCGTTCTCAGCATCAGAAAAGAGGTTGTGTGTGTATGTTTGTGTGTGTGTTTAATATCCCACCCAACCCACCAAGCCCCACTCCAGTAACCCTTATGATTGAACAAAATCCTACTTATATGCTACGAATTTAATATAGCATTGGGCTCCTCCAGGTGCAATAAAATACCAAGTTAAGAGTATTAATTCCTTGCAGCTCCAATGGGTCCCAGCTGTGCACACGCAGGTAGGGTGTGAGGGTGTGCGCTCGCTCGGCGGCCCAGGTGCTGACGGGGCTGTTCCACTTTGGAGCACAGGGGCCAGGAACACAGCTGTTTCTCAAATCCTCCGCCACTTGCTTAGAAACCTCTATGAAGCTGTACTGCCTCTGGGTACAATTAAAAGCCGTATACTACATTTCATCAGGTAGTGTTAGAAATTTAGGCTGAGCCAAAAAAGAAAAGAGAGAAAGTGGGAGGGAGGAAGCAACGACTCCCTTGTTAGGGCAACATTAACCTCCTTACCCTGGCTATTGAAACCATAAAGCTTCTAAACGCTGCACAAAACCTCCAGAACCAAGAAGGACGGGATGGAGTACGGGGACCGTACAACAGAGCAGGGTTGTCTTCTTTCCTTTTTCTCTTCTTCCTTGTTAAAGTTTTGTTTTTTTGCTTTCCTTCTTCCTTTCCTCTCTTCTTGATTACCTTCCTCTCTCTTTCCTACATTCTTCTCATTTTCTCTTCGCTTCTTTCTTCTCCCCCCCCCCTTTTTTTTTTCTCAGTAGATGGTCAGGACTGTCTGCAGGGAGACTCACTGCTGAGATAAGTACAATAAATCCTAGGCCCAGAACTCCCTGTCCATCTCCTCTTGGGAAGTGAGCTAGTGTCCCTGCTGCCTACAGGATGGAGGCAGGTGGAGCAACTTGTTTCATTGCCATGGCAATTGCTTGGTGAGTCTCCATACTCCCATTCACTGGATGGGCAGCTGAGGTGTCTGGCAGCTATCCTCAACTATTAGATGGCAGAGCAGTAGCTGAGCCCTTCCTGTCCGTGGCTTTGCTGTCCACGTGGTCCTTGCTTAAATCTTTGGGGTTCAACTGGCCCTCTTCTCCGTCTCTTGAACCACATGGTCAAAACATAAAGGTAGGCATTTTTTCCTTTTTGAAGTCCTATGCCCCCAGTGGGGATAGTCTGATCTCACAATTTCTTGTCTGTACCTGGCCCTTGTCATAAATCAGACTCCCCGTTGTGGGAAGACGAAGGGGATAGCTTTGGGGGAGCAGCAGTACCCAGTGGCCCAGTGGCCAGGCTGGCACTGAGGGTGACCACTGGCTCGGCATGGACAAGGGTGCCAATTCAGATGCCTTCTTGGGACTGTCAAGGCCAGTACACAAAACACTATGAAGCTGAGCATGTCACCCTGTGTTTTTATCACTTCTAGGTCCCAGCAGCCCACAAATATTGTAACCATTACATATCTCAATCATGTACTAATACGAAAACTTAAAAATAATCCGGATTTATTCACCACCCTCTTCCCATCCTCTGGGATGGAAATGAAGCTGAGTGGGGAATGAAACTAACATGGGTTGAGGTACTTTCTTGTTTGCCAGATACTGTGCTGGGTTCAGTCCTGTCCTAGTTTGTGAATCCTCAGAATCCTCTAGGATAGAGCCAATTGTCTCCCAACATAATGATTAAGAACATAGGGACCCACAGAAGACCCACAGAGCTTTGGTAACTTGTCCATGGTGACACCTAGTAGGTCATTTAGCCAGAGATGAAAATAGCTTGACCCAGGTGAATCAGACAACCTGTCACCAGCAGTCGCCTGGCATCTTGCCCCCTTATCTGTCACCTGCAAGTGCATGAAATGCAAGTGGGGTGAAGAGTGCTGTGAAAAAGCAGGTGTGTGTTATAAAGAGGTGGGTCAGCCTCATTCCCCAGCCCTGGGAAAATTCATCCCCCCGTATCATCCGGTCAGCGAATCAAGTGAAACTGATTGATGCACAGCATCAGCAGCTTATGGCCCGTGGCCTTGGGAGGTCTGGAGACTGGAACCCTGGGTCTCCTGCTGTATCGGGTCGCGAATGCACCAGCACCATCAGGACAGATGACTGCAGGAGACTCTGAAACTCAACTAAATAAACTCTGCCTTCCTGCGCCCCGTGATTGTCTTATTAAATAATTTCTTGGCCTCCTAAGTGTGGACTTGGAGCTCTCCCGCTCTGAAAGCCCTCCTGATTAACTACAGCCTTGGCCTCAAGTTGATTTTATAAACTTAAGATGGTGCCCCGGAGGCCGAAGCTTCCTGTTGTCAATTCTGCCTGTTGCTATAGATACCGAACTCCACAATCAGTAATTAGAGCGTGCCCCCTGCCCCAGAACTGGTCAAACGGTGCAGAGCGCTCTGCAAATGGTCTTAAAAGCATCCGCACTAGCATGGAAATGCATCTGCAATGGTGACAGGGTTTGTTTTATTCATGGACCTTTGGAAAAAAAATATCATGGATTTATTGGAAACCATGAGAAATATAAGTAATTATTGTGCTTTTAAAGACACAACCGAGTTTCCTTATCATGTGTTGTTAGGGGTGAGAAAGATGAGGGCAGGAAGGAGGCATTGCTCTCTGTGTGAGCCCACTTGAGGGTTGCAGTTCTTCTTGCCCACCCTCCCACTGAACTGTGGCATGGTCCACAGCCTGCCCCAGCCCAGAAAGCAAGGCTTTCAGGACAAGTGCAACCAGCTACACGACGGTGAAAAGTTAACAGGGCTCTCATGGCAAGAAAGCGGGGGTGACGGTTGGGTTTGTGTTATTTAGTGAAGCTAAACAGATGGAAAACATTTGTGTCTTAAAGCGCTTCGGTGAAGAGAGATCTCACTTGGTTAGATAATATGCAATTTTGTATGTGTTAGAAAAATATAAAACAATGAACAAGTCTGCTGTATCCTAAAGCAGATGAGAATGAAGGCTTGCAGACACTTGGCTGGACCCTGACCTATTTATTTTAGAGTAGCCAGGCTAAAGCTGGTGATGCCAAACTCTTGAGTGATTTTTCCCAAATTACCTAGTTTTTTATCACATAGTTCAGATTATAATTCACACCTGTCTGACTGCAAAGTATCTCTGTCCCTCTCTCTTTTTTTATGTCCCTTTCTCTATCTGTCTCTCTCTCTCTGTGTCTCTCTCTCTTTCTCTCTTTCTTTGCCTCTCTGTGTCTGTCTGTGTCTGTCCCTGTCTGTCTGTCTCTATGTCTCTGTCTTTCTCTGTTTCTTTGCCTCTCTATGTCTGTCTCTATCTGTGTGTCTGTCTCTCTCTCTCTCTTTCTCTCTCTCTCTCTCTCTCATTATTTTCAGGGAAAGAATTTTCCTAAATATATGAAGATCCTACTAGAGACTTCTTTGCACCTGGTTCATTTCTATTTGAAAGTAAATTCTGGAATTCAGAATGGTATATACTTAAATTCATCTTAAACTTTCCTTTTAAATGTATAGTATCCTTGCAGTCTTCTAGGATGAAATTCTATTGACATTTCCAAAGTATTGTTGATTGTTTTGTTTTGTTTGATTCCTGTAAAACCTCCCTAATTGCCTTGTTGATTTCAAACAGCCTGAGAACACTTCCTAAACACTCATCCAATAGTGTGGGAAAACAAATGGTTTACAAGGATGACTCGGAATGTGCAAAGGAAGCTTCTGAAGAGAGGAAAGTCTTAAAACCTGACATTACAGCAGCTGGAAAACCATGGGGGTATCTTCTGGGGGGCATTTGTACAGGACCCAGGACATTCCACCTCTGATGCTATAGCATGCACCCCACATCCAAGTGCAGGGAGCGCATCTTTGGCCGGAGGTCGGGACACTTGTGCAGCCAACATGGCTTGAGCCTGGGCCAGGTGATACATCCTGTGTCCTCCTGGAAGATTGGTTCAGGGCAATGACTTCAGAGTTTCTGTCTTGGGTACAGACAGAGTAAATGTCTACCTCTGGGTACTTCGTGAACTTAACATTAGTTTCAATGGAAAGGTCCTGAGCAACCTTCTCATCCGTCCTTTCAGAGGGGTGGGGGTCGAATCGGCCGACCTTATCATATTATTCTTAGAACAAGAGCACTAGTAAGAGTTTTCAGCACCATTTTGTGTTTAATTTGTGCCTTCATCTTCTTGGATAGGTTTAATCCTCTTCATTACATAGGTTTCTTTTTCACTTTTAGGTTTCTTTTTCACTTTTCAAATATTTATTGAGTTTTCCAACAAATAACCCAGCACAAATACACCAATGATCAGAAACATGAAGGGCTTTGCCTAGGCAAGAGATTCTCCAAAGAGGGAGCTCCTGCTGCCCTCCCTGAGGGATATTTGGAAATGGACAGAGAGTGCTCCCTGTATCTAGTGAGGAAAGGCCAGGGACACTGCTAAGGACACTGCACAGGCCAGGCTCCACCCCAAGTAATTAGCTAGCTGCAAATATCAGCAGTGCCCAGATTGAAAATAGCTGATCTGGACTCTCGCAGTATTGACACCGTGCTGGGATCCAAACTTGGGCCTGTTTTCCTTCAGAGCCCTCAGTTCTTAACTGCAGAGGTACGGTGATAAACAAAGAGCAATTGGATGCATTGTTCCCTTCTTCACACTGACATTATGAAAATTTATCATTAAAAGTTTAGTTCCTTATTTCTTGTCCAGAAGACTCATCTCTGTGAAGGCAGAATCCTTCTGTGTTGATTTTGGTTCATAGCATAAAGCAGGTTTTCAGTAAATGTTTATCAAATGAATGGATGAAAATCTTCCCTGTTAGCTGTGACCTATTGGAAAGTGGTAAGTATTGCAAAGAGGTGACACAAATGTGCCCTGGAATTCAAAGAAGGGACTTCTGCCAGGGAAAGGGTTGGAAGTAGGCCACAGTGCTGGGTGACTTGACAAAGAAGATGTAAACTGAGCTTTAGAATCAAGTAGAACTTGTCTTTGGGGACATTAGAACTATAAGAGTAGAGCAGAAGACAGCAGCAGGAGCAAGAAATTAGGGAAAAAAAGCATAAAATGGTACGTGATCAAAAATTATAATGTACACTTAAATTTTTAAATATATTACAGTGAAACATACCTTGCCATTCAGCCCCCCTCAAAAATACTCCTTGCCTGTAGTACACTTGTCTCATGATTTTTCCCACTTTCCAAAGCACTTCTGAAAGTCTTCTTTCCTGAGTATCTTTAGTTGAGCTTTCGTAGCTGCCTCCAAGTCCTGAATTAATCCAAAATGTTTATTTTTCACGGTCAATATACTTTGGGGAGGAGCCAGAAATTGCATGTGCTAGATCCAGTGATAAGTAGGTGATGACACACCATTGTGTTTACCAACTTGCTTTTCTGTTGGTTGGAATTTGGCAGCAGCATTTAATGTATTTTTTATCATACCCTGAGAAGACATTAATGAAAGAGAATTTCCAGAAGTGCTGGAGTATTTTTGAGGGGGATGAATGACAATGTGACTTTTACTATAGTAATTATTTATTTAATTATCCCATTATTTTAAAATATGTTTTGACATTCACCATATTTTTTACCACCTCCTGCACAAATAACTGAGATTTGCAAGATAGGTCTAAGAAGGATGGTGAATCAGTTGGGTGGCAAAAAGGCTGAGTTGGGGAGTCTCTGAGTTGGGGAGTTGGAGTGTTGGGGAATCCTGGTGCCATGTAAGGAACTTGGACTTGATCCTGTAGAATATATAAAGCCACAGGGAGCTTCAAAACAGGAAATTGCACTTAAACTGTATTCCAAGGAGGCAGGTAAGTCTTCTGCACATAAAATGAAGAAGAGACTGGGATACAGAAGTGTTGTGTGTCTCACCATTGTCCTAGGAGAACATGTAATCGGTACCTGGTTCTGTGGCATTTTTTTTAACTTTGATTTTTTTAGATGTTATTATACATACTCAAAATATTTGTATTCAAATATATAGCATCATTACAAGGTTCAAAATTAAAATTAGGCAACAGGACACAGAATATGTAATCCTTGTATACATACATACTTTCCTGATGTTTTGAATTTTTCCTTTTCTCCTTTCCCTTAGCACTTCATTCTTCTCCTAGGCCAATGTCATCATTTTTTTGTGTATCCTTATAGACATTTTATGCATTTACAAGACAGTGTGTTTTTATACCCTTCATCTCGCACTCACTATCCAGTACACACACCTCGCTCTTTTTACTTGACAATATATCTTAGAGATGGTTCCAAATCAGCATATAAATGATTTCTTCCTGTTTTAACAACTACCCAGTATGTGACTGTGTGGATGTTTCATAATTCATTGGACCAATTCCCCATTGATAGACGTTTGCATTGTTCCTTGTCTCTTGCCATTGCAGATTGTTCTGCAACATGTCACCTGGGGTCCATATCATTTCCCATGTGCACGAGTGTATTTGCAGGATTGAGTCATAGAAGTTGCAGCAGTTGGCTCACAGGACACACGCTGGCTGTCTTTATAGAGATTGCCAAATTGCCCTCCATGGAGGTTGTTCTGTTTTCCTTTCACCTTTAGCAGTACAAGAAGGTCAGAGTGACAGCTTCTGACTTCCTACTTTACAGCTGGAGAGCAGTGAACTTTGTGTGCATGGAGCTGCAAAATGAGTGTCTCCCAAGTATGCTTTAATAAAGAGGTTCTGGTGGACTTTAGAGGTTTTGGTGGGCTGCAGGAAGAACACTGGATTCAGGACCACACAGGTGTAACATATAACAGTCTAGGGGAAACTAGGTCTAGGTCCTGAGCTGGTGGAGGAGCAGGAGTGGCAAAGGCAATGGACTCGTCAGGAAAGAAGGGTGGGGTGTGAAGAATCGGGGATCCCGACAAGACTCTGGCATCCTCCATGCTCTAATCCAATAGGAACCCAGGGTGAAAGGAGGATTTAGGAAGAATACATGGGTTTGGCTTGATGATGATACTACCACACACAAGAATCATTTGAACAGAAACTTGGTTCATTATAACAATTCCGCTGTTCTTCAGCCTGTCCAGAATTTTTTCCTGTCCTTCCTAATTCATGTGCTTTGGACAAGCACCTAATTTTGCTAGCTAAAATCTTTTAATGACACTTGGCGGGGGAAAGGGTTTTAGACACTTAAATAAAAAAACCAATGTGTCTCTTAAACACTCCCAGCAACTGCATAGAGCCATCATCTTTCCTCTGCTCCAGGTAGCAAACAAGTGCAGGGAGGTCACGTGGCTGTTGTGCAAAGATTGGTCCAGGTTAGCCCCAAGTCCTGAGCTTTCTGTTTGAGTGGCTTCGGTAGCTAATACAGTGGGACACATGGATCTGGGCATTTACTTCCAAAAGCTGACTTCACTTGACTGGCACTTCTAATCTTCTAACCGCATCCTATTTATTTCTTAAGTCTTGGAGTGAATTTGTCTAATTTTGCAAAATCCCTTTGTGAGCCAGTAGAACTCGATTTGAAGTGAGGAACCAAGCAGGCTCGGCCTCCTTGCATAGCTTAGTTCACAACATGACTGGAAAAAAAAACCCAATTATGCAGGTTCTGATTTGGTTGCCTAAGCTGGAAGGGCTGACTGGTGTTACAATCTCACACACTCCACAAAACATCATGGTTCCACAGCATGAGGGATGTGAGACATCACCAGAAGTGGCCAGGAGTCCCTTCCCTGGCTTAGAAATGCAGTTTTCCATTTGCTGGTAAACAACAGACCAAGGGCATTGTCTTCACAAAGAACCTATTTCTCCTTTTATGCTGAGACCTTGCAAGTTAGGGTCTGGATAAAAATATTTCAAAAACAAGGAGAGTTAAAAATCGTTGCTTGCTTTAGCGCAACAGGGGATGTTCAAGGATTCTTCCCTCAAAAGTATCAAAACGGCAAAAAGAAATCGTGAAGAAAAGAGCAGGGCTTGGTGTGCAGAACACTCCATGTATAACTGAGATTCAGTTTCAGAAACTCTCAGGGTTAGAGAGTTAGGTAACAGAGGTATGCACTCCTGCCATGTGTAACAGACATGAACACATACACATCTCAGGGCCTCAGAATTTCACTTTGTGCCATCTGTCCTGCATGGAGAAGTCTTCCTATGCCAAAGACAGAGAAGAAAACCTCTTAAAGTGAGTTAAAATACACTATTGTGTGTTAAAAGCTATGTGCATTAAGTTTAGATTGAAGAAAATAGATTATTTTTAAAGACTGTATATTGACACTTAAGAAAGAAGGGTGACCTCTATCTTGGAAATGTTCAGGGACACCACAGAGATTTCCTTAAACTTAAATTCTTAACTGAAATTCATTTCACGACAGTCACATTCCAACAATCTCTATCTAGAACTGCACTTCCCACTGAGGAAAAGCTGAAGCCATTCAGAAATGATTGTCCAACCGGTGCATTAAGTGATGTAGCTGTGCGCATGCAGCACCTTGTGCTTGCTCATAACCAGGACCTCAGAACTCGCAACTGGCTCCCAGAGAGCTAGTGGCCTTGCCAAGCGGAAGGACATGTGGTAGAGCAGAGCCAGGTTAGGCTGCTTGGGGTAAGTCATTGATTGCTGGGCTCAGTGGCTGCCACTTAACCTGCAGATGATACTGAAAGTTATTTTCATTGGATAATGAACTATGAAACAGTATATAGCAGTAAGGCTAACACTAGTAATAAACAAGTACTTTATGAGTGCAGAGAGGGTACAAAGTACCCCTGAGGTCCTGAAGAGGGTGGGGCAAGTTCTGTGAGCAGCTTAGGAAGCTCAGATCACCCAGAACTGCAGGACACATGCCTGTCACAGCCTCACACTCGGCAATCAGACCACACAGAGGACACTGCGTTCGTGGACTGTGTACTCAGTGCTGGCCAATGAGGAAGCCAAGAACAAGCCCAGAGCTACAGGAAAAGTGGCCAGTTAGACCCTAATGAAGTGCTCCAGCACTCGGGTTCTTCCAAATTGGACTTGTAGTTGCTGCAGCGCAGGGGCTGGATCCAGGCCATACGCTCCCTGGCAGCTCGGGTGGATTTCCATGTGTTGCACACGGTGATGAGCTACTGCTGGTATGTTGGCCGGGAAGAACCTGTTGCTTTTACAGTAGAAAGGGGGAAGAAGGCTGTGTGCCAGCTAGAGACCACCACATTCTTGGCTGTCAGTGAAACCACTAAGATTTGTAGGATAAAAGAACGTTTGCTTAATCCTTTTTTGGAACAAGTTGTGTCCAGATTGGAGCACACAATGGCCAGAGAGTTTATCCTTCTGTCTGGTTTCACTCCTGAAAATGGGCATTGGACACGCTCCATCCCATCCCTGCCTGCCAGGTCATCCTTTCAAGGGAAGCCCTCTGTCCTCTGCAAATAAGAAAGAAGGGGTTCCTCACATCTGTTGTCCTGCCTCTTTCTCAAGGTCTGTTTGCTAGTGGAAGACATAGTATCATTAGCAAAAGAAGCACCTGTGCTGGCAAGAGGCATGGATGTTTGAGTGAATATATGTACTCAGGAAGACTCTCTTATAAACGAGTACTTAGAAAGAGCCTCAAAGCTTTGAGATGTTTTAGAAGCTAGTGGGATGTGGATTTAAATTTTGTTTGTGTAAATTTGCACAAATTTTATCCTCAGAATACTTTTAAGCAATTTATGAAATTTTAAAGGAATGTTCCCAAATGTCATAATCCCAGGTCTGTCCAGAGCTGAGTATGATAGTGGACACCCAGAAGCCTATGAATCAATCCCTGAGTGCTGGTGTAGCCAGTGATAACCTTGTCATATTTAAAGTCACACTGGAAGAATATATTGAAGCTTTGGCTCCTTCTGCGATCTCAGCATCCATGAATTAACTCAGAGAGCCTTAAATTCCAAACACTGCACCTGAGTGATCAAGCTACTGTGGCTCCTTTTGCTCCCCACCCTGACACTTAGAGAAAACACACACACACACACACACACACACACACACACACACACACACACACACACACACACACACCAACATTCTTGCATTCAGGAAGCCATCATACTTTAACTCTTTGTGAATAGAGCTCTAGTGGCTTTATAAATCCCATTTTTTGGTATCAAAAAGGCAGCAGGGTGGGGTTGCAAGGTTATATATTAGCTTTTTCTTTAATAATAGGGTTATATTAGGTCGAAGTATTGGGACTTCTTTTTTCTTTGCTTTGTTTTTAGTTTTTTGAGACAGGGTTTCATGTCTCAGACAGGGTTTCATGTTGTAGTTCATGCTCACCCTGTAGTTCATGCTCACCCTGAACTCACTATGTAGCCTTGAACCTTAACAGTCCTCCCAAGTCCTGGGATTACAGGCATGAGCCACCACCACACCAGGCATTGTAGTATGTGGTACTGGGGATTGAACGGGGGATCGAACTTGGGACTTTACTCTTGCCAGACACCAGAACCACTGAGCTAAATCCCTGGCCCCAGTGTTGAGATTTCTATGTGACAGATTCCACTTGACAACAGTTCCCTCTTCGCAGAACTGTTCACAGCAGACAATGAAATAAAGCCACAGTCACTGTTAAACAAATGGTCTACTTTAGCAAAATAATGGTATTCACTCAGGACTGTTACTTGCTATATGTCACTTGGTTTGCCGATAAGGTAAGTTGTATAATTTGAGGAATATTCTGAATGTGTGTCTTACCCAGAGCACCCTTCTTATTTGATCTCTCTGTAGTGTCCCTGTCTCTTTCTGCATCAGATTTCCCCTTTTTCTTTAAAAAATAATAAATCCTTTATGACTCTGCTAAGTTATTACTTATATTGTAAAAACACACGCACGCACGCTTTGGAAGGAGCCTCTGGCATGCTTTAAAAACATTAAGCACACTCAGCCTCTTTCATTCTAAATTCAGTTTTGAATATGCTCATTGTCCTGGAGTCAATGGCTTTCCAGAAGAGAGTGTCCCGAGTATTTAGGTGGCCAAGAGAAACAGCTTTAATGCTTTATCGCATAAATATGCTTTGCACCACGATTTGAACCAGATGGCCGGAGAACTGGATTAGTGCTGGGCCTGCCGGCTGCGCCTGCGTTTCGACCTCCTCAGTATTGCCTGGGTCTGTTCCCCGTTTGGATCTAACCGTCTTGGCAGGCACAAGGCTCCACAAGATTTTCCTTCTGGCTCTGCATGAAGCTTTTGCAAAGAAACCACATCTATGCGAGTGACCTTTTTAGCTTGTTTCTAGTTTCTTAGTCTTACATAACACCCCTGCTAATTTACCACGAGTTTATTTTCTTTTTAATAACTTTATTTATATAATTAAGTGTGTGAAGTCATACATTTTATTGATCTAATGAAATGTGTGTCACGGTTTCCACCGCCCTTCATCTTTTCACCTTGCCCTTCGCTTTTGCAGCGCTGGAAGGCCTTGGAACAACTTTCTACCTTTCCAGATCTGAGGTGTCCCTTGAGATTCACAGGGAACCTCAACATCTGCTTCTTAAGTGGGAGAAAAGATTGCTATTGGTACTGAACTATGACCCCAGCTCACATTGTGGGAGGGAGAAGAAATCCTTGCAAAGAAGGGGTACAGTTTCTAATCATGAGGCCAAGACAGGTGGTTCTCATTTTAGTGGTATTTAAGCTCTAGCTCCTTAAATGTGCCTTTATTTTTCCTACATTCTATTTTTTTATCATTTTAGTGGAGTGCTAGGTACTGTCTTTTGAGGATGTGGAATGTGGGTTTATAAAGCTAAGCATGGCTATATATTTCTACTGTCCTTGGCGGTGGCCCACATTGGGGAGCTAAATATTTTATCTGTAATTTTAAAAGCCTGAAAGTATTCTACTCATTCATGATGTTTTTCTAACAGTAGCTGTTCAAACAAACCACTTAAATAGGTGAGTAGAATTGGGGTGAAACATGGAATATAATAAGGTGACATCGGTTGTCCTCAATAGATGTCTCTTTCCAAAGCCTTGCCACTAAGACATTGTGCAAAATCGTAGAGGTAGGTTTCTTGTGGACTTTACCATAAAAGAGATTAATGTAAAACTTTATGAATTTAGGCAAGTCCTCAAGAAGAAAAATTTTAGGCGCAGACACACAAAGCAGGGTCTTAATGGAGTTGATCTTTGTAATCCTGTAGGAAGCATCTGTCCCACCACAGCTGTGGTGCCACAGTCATAGAGCTTGGTTGTCACCAAGAAAGACCTTCAGTCATAAAAGTTGACATGACCAAACCCCATAGTGCTGTTCTCCAGAGAGGAAAGAACTGGAATTATCTTACAGGTGTATGTGTGTGTATACGAGTCTCCCTGTGTGTATGAGTGTTTGTGTGTGTCCTTTTTAAAGGGAAAAACAACCAGAATCAATTTATAAACACTAAATGTTGTATTCTCACATAAACGTACAATCACCACACATCTAGGTTACAATTTCCTCACTACCATATGGGCTCAGAGAGGTGAAAAAACTCAGCTAAGTTCACCCATTATTCAGGTGGGGACACAGGACTGCAGCCCATGCATTCCCGCCCTATATCTGCTTTTTTTCCCTTGACACTTGAAGTTCCAATTGGTCTCTCTTGGGGGCAGCTGGGAAAGTTGGAAGCAGTTGCATCCCTGCTGGAAGTCAGTGTAGCAAAAGTGTTGCATGCCCCAAAACTGAGTTCAAAACCAGCCTGCCAGTGTAGACACAAGATACACATTTGGAAGAGAACTGCAGACTTCTGTTGCTAATTGGAATCTTTTCTCTTTTATAAACAAAAATCACATCCAATTAATACACAAATATGATCAGAAAATCCAAGCCACAGTTAAGAGAGAGAGAGAGAGGGCCGGGGAGTTAGCTCAGTGGTTCTGGCGCCTGTCTTGCAAGTGCAAGGACCCAGGTTCGATTCCCTGGTAATCACATAACAATACTGGGTGTGGAGACCCACACCCAGCAGCAACCAGTACCACATACCACAGTGCCGGTGGTGGCTCACGCCTGTAATCCCAGCACTCGGGAGGCAGAGGCAGGAGGATTGTGATGTGAGTTTGAGACTGAGCTCAGGGCCAGCCTGAACCACAAAGCGAGACCCTGTCTCAAAAAAAAAAAAAAAAAAAAAAAAAAGAGAGAGAGACAGACAGACAGACAGAGAGAGAGAGAGAGAGAGAATATTATTCTCTGGAAATTTTTCCTTGGTGCATTCAAGTTAACCACTCCTGGTAATATAATGGTAACCTTGCCAGAAAGAATTCATTTCTATTTCTATATATGTAACTCTCTCTTAATTTACATATATGGTTTCAGTTGATATACATTGTTCTCTTCATTTTCCAAATTAAATTCTTTCACTTTCTGAATCTAAGCAGTTTTTAAAAGACTGTTTAGTATTCCATTGTCTATACCATCATTTATTTATCTAGCCATCTATTAGAGGATTTTAACTTTATGTCTAATCTTAACCTATTGTAAATTGTGCTTTCATCATTTATCTTGGCCCACTTTGGCATGTCCATCAGTAGATAGAGTAAATTCCTAACATTCCAATTTCTGGGTCAGTGGTATGTGCTTTTTATTTTATTTTTTATTTTCTTTCTTTCTTTTTTTTTTTTGAGATTGGGTCTTGCTCTCAGGCTGGCCCTGAGCTGAGCCTCAAACTCACAGAAATCCTCCTGCCTCTGCTTCTCAAGTGCTGGGATTATAAGCATAAGCCACCACACCCCGCACTGTGATATGTGGTACTGATTACTGCTGAATGTGATCACCATGCCCAGCATTGTTGTTGTATGTGATTACTAGGGATTAAACCAGGGCCCTTGCACTTGCAAAGCAGGTGCTGGAACCACTGAGCTAAAGCCCCAGCTCCAATATGCTTTAAACTTTTGACAGATTAAAATGATAGCTCAAATTTGACCTCCCAAAATGTTTCCACATGCCATCAAACTTAAATATCTATATCCAGTAATTCAGGATAGTACCACTTAAAAGTATAGCAACCAATCATGCTATTTCCTAGTCTCATTTTGTAGTTTAGAGTGAGGTTGAATAGATTTTTCCGAACTCTACTGTATTGCTTCTGTTCTTCACATATCCTTGGTCCAGCTCTCTAGAGGATGGTTTTTAGTTATTAATGAGAATTCTGTGTGAATTAAGGAAACCAACCCATTGTCATCTGTTGTGAAATATTTTCTGTTTCTCATTTGTTTTAATTTCATAAATTTCTTCCACCTAGCATTTGTACATCATCAGAGATAGTTTGGCTGCAGAGTGAGTTGGAGCAGATTCCGTTTGATTTTGTATATTCAGAAGCAGGTTCATAGCTGGCTGCTGACAGTGCTGATCAGGAGCATTTGAACCTGAAAGTGCCCAGGTGAGAGTGGTAAAGCTGTGAGTGTACCAGCACATCTATGCCCCCAAAATGTATGTGAAGTTATCTCTGAGAGAAAGGCTCACAGGAACACAGAGCCAGCGTTGGAAGGCTGGCCTTCTGTCTCTCCATTGTCAGGGCTGTGTGAACTCTGGAGACGGAACAGGGTCAGCTCTCACAGAACCCTTTGCAGTGCTGTGACCGAGTGTGGCTGACTCAACTTCCAATGTAGGACAGGAGCAATGACATCCCAGTACTTACTTCCACAGGCACATGGGAGGAACTTCTTGGCATTTCTGCAGGATATGTCATCATATTTGTCATTTGTAATATGAAATTATACACATAAACTGTCCAAACTGGAAGATATATCAAATAAATCTATTAAATTAAATTAATCCTTCCACCATATTAAAGAAAATAGGAGGAGGGGGACTAAGTGGAG